>JADBJO010012025.1:15000-42500 GCA_016801955.1 Conus betulinus
ACTGCACTGCGACGCGGGAGATCAGACAGGAAATGGCTCTGAACCTTAACCCTTGCTGGCGTAGAGTGCACGTGACGTCAGAACAGCGAGACGGAAGATGGCACTAAACTCTTGTTAGCGTAGACTGTACGCGACGTCAGAGACAGCGAGACAGAAGATGGCACTAAACTCTTGTTAGCGTAGACTGTACGTGACGTCAGAGACAGCGAGACAGAAGATAGCACTAAACTCTTGTTAGCGTAGATTGTACGTGACGTCAGAGACAGCGAGACAGAAGATGACACTAAACTCTTGTTAGCGTAGACTGTACGTGACGTCAGAGACAGCGAGAGACAGAAGATGGCACTAAACTCTTCTTGCATAGACTGTACATGACGTCAGAAACAGGAAGACAGAAGATGGCACTAAACTCTTGTTAGCGGAGAGTGTTATGTGATTTACAAACAGCAAGGCAGAGGATGGCGCTAGACTCTTGTTAGCGCAGATTGTACGTGACGTCAGAGACCACAAGACAGAAGACGGCACTTAACTCTTGTTACCGCAGATTGTTATGTGATTTACAGACAGGACGACAGGAGATGGCACTAAACTCTTGTTAGCGTAGATTGTACTTGGCGTCAGAGACAGCAAGACAGAAGATGGCACTAAACTCTTGTTAGCGTAGATTGTACGTGTCGTCAGAGACAGCAAGACACAAGATGGCACTAAACTCTTGTTAGCGCAGAGTGTTATGTGATTTACAGACAGGACGACAGGAGATGGCGCTAAACTCTTGTTAGTGCAGATTGTGATGCGGTGTGCGAGACGTTCTTTCTTTCGCGTTCCCGGCATTGCTCTATCCTCAATCCGGATAGTAAGGCGAAGTCCACAGTCCGCCGCACAAACCCCACCGGTCCCCACAGCTTCTCCTGGACCTCAGCCAGACTGGGCCACGTCTGGGCGTCTCTACGCTTCCAAGGAGAGGCAGGACTGGAAGATGTGGTTGGGAGTTTGGAAGCCTGTGCCACAAGGGCACTGATCAGTATTAGAGAGAGAGAGAGAGTCCGAGACGTGAGGGATGGCAGAGGAGCGGGCAGTGTCCTGTTCGCAGCCTGAAGATGGTCACTTGAGCTGCTCTGTTGAGTTGATTGATGCCGTCCTTTTCAGTACCGATGTCCAGACGTTGGCACCGAGCTCTTGTACAGTTTGTTTCCGAGAGTGGTTTTGGCTCCATCGTAGTGCACTGGATGCCCTGACTTCCTGCCGGCTGCCGATCTTGGACAGATGGTCTGCCTCCTCATCCGCTCCAATGCCACAGTCAGAGACAATACTGTAGAACATGACACTTGGAGGATGGCAGCGTCAGAAAACAAGGCAGACCATGGGCAATGTGTGATATGGCGATATGGGATGTGGCGATGTGGGATATGGCGATATGGGATGTGGCGATGTGGGATATGGCGATGTGGGATGTAGGATATGGCGATGTGGGCTATGGCAATGTGGGCTATGGCGATGTGGCATGTGGTGATGTGGAATGTGGGATGTGGTGATGTGGGATATGGCAATGTAGGATGTGCCACTGTGGGCTATGGCAATGTGGGATGTGGCACTGTGGGCTATGGCAATGTGGGATGTGGCAAATGGCGCGAGGAATGGGCGGAGAGGTCCCCTCCCCTCCCTCCGCCACCACCACCACCCACACCTCCCCCACTGTCCCCACTCCTCTCTGCCCCTGCGGGGTGGATGAAGGTTGGCGTGATGCAGGGCGGGACTTGACCCCACAGCGCTGTGTGTCAGGCTGGGTCCGCCAGGCCACCTCGACACCAAGTCTGCCGTTTTGCTCTGCGCAGATCTTTTGTTTCATCTTTTCTGTCTGTATTCTTGGGATCTTTCGTTCATCTGTTCTTTCTGTATTGTGTGGGATCTTTTACTTCATTTTTTTTTTTTCTGTGTTGTAGGGATCTTTTGTTTCATCTTTTATGTCTAGTAAGGATCTCTTGTTTATCTTTTATGTCTAGTAAAGATCTCTTGTTTTTATCTTTTATGTCTAGTAAGGATCTCTTGTTTTTATCTTTTCTGTGTTGTAGGGATCTCTTGTTTCATCTTTTATGTCTAGTAAGGATCTCTTGTTTTTTATCTTTTATGTCTGGTAAGGATATCGTGTTTTATCTTTTCTGTGTTGTAAGGATCTCTTGTTTCATCTTTCATGTCTTGTAAGGATCTCTTGTTTTATCTTTCTGTCTTCAAAGGATCTCTTGTTTCATCTTTTATGTCTAGTAAGAATCTCTTGTTTTTATCTTTTCAGTGTTGTAAGGATCTCTTGTTTTATCTTTTCTGTGTCGTAAGGATCTCTTGTTTTATCTTTTCTGTCTTCAAAGTATCTCTTGTTTCATCTTTTCTGTGTTGTTGGGACTTCTTGTTTTATCTTTTCTGTGCTTTTAGGATCTTCTGTTTCATCTTTTCTTTCTGTGCTATTAGGATCTTCTGTTTGATCTGTTCTTTCTGTGGTATTTGGATCTTCTGTTTCATCTGTTCTTTCTGTGCTGTTGGGATCTTCTCTTTCATCAGGTCGTGGGTTCGAATCCCATCAGAGTCATGTGGGTTTTTTTCTGCCCCGACCGGCTCCTACCCAGAGTTGAGTTTGCTGCGGGCTCAGTTGGGAAGACTGGGACCACACAGTCGAGTTTCATCCACTTAATGGATGCGTTTCTGAGAGTGTTGCTCAAATTTCCTGACCAACACTGCAGGTGCCTGTATCTCTCGGCCTGGTTGACGCCGGGATATATTATGAAAGGAAGCGTAGAGTACAGCCCTGTCATGTAGTCTCAGACCGAAATGGAAATCCGTAGCATCATCTTAATCATTCTCATTCTCATCGATCAGCATTAAAAAAAAAAAAGTCTCAAATTCTGTGGCCCTTCATGCCCTGCTCTCATGGTGACCTCAATTTCGATGTCCTCTCCACGTCTGTGGTCTTGGTTTGGTTCCGTCGGGGTCACCGGTATCGGCGACTCCATGGGGGCTGTCGTTGGACGGACGTGGTGGCGCCCTCTGGAGGGAGAGCTCACTCACGCCGGCTCCGCGACTGAGCAATTATTGTCGTCAGTAGGGGGCTTAGTAGATGGTGTCCTGCGTATGTTAGATCAGAACAGGCGCCACTGAACACCACCGAAGTGACTCGGCGGCAGTGCAGTATCTCCTCCGGTGGGTTGCCTCTCGACGACCTGACATTGACTGCTCCCTGTGGATTGCCGGTGCCGGGGCTGCGGCGGGGCCGACCGGGCTGTGGTTGTGGACGGGGTGTCGGAATAAGCGGCGTGGGTGCACTGCCTCTGAAGTCGCGCAGAGGTTGGGACAGCAAAAAGAAACAAACAAACAAACCAAACCAAACAAAAAAACACACATGCGCAATACTCCCCTTGTGAAGCCAAAGTGGTGACTGAACAGTCTCACCTGCCTCTCCTCTTTTCTTTCTGTGGTGGTGGAATCTTTCGTTTCATCTTTTGTCTCTGTGCCGTTTCATCTGTACTCTGTGCATTGTTACGATCTTTCGTTTTGTGTCGTCAGGATCTTTTGTTTTCATCTTTCGCGGGTGTGTGTGTCCAGACCCAAATAATGTCCTGAGTGAAGCCATATCTTCACCAACTAAAATGTGAAAGGTATCTCCACAGCCCCCCAGTCCTCCGTCCCCATTTCTACACTTGTTCATCATTTCTCTCCTCAGTTCTTTGAAGGGCAGGAGGGGGAGGGGGAGGGGGGGGGGGTGTGAAAGGAGGTCAGAGAAGCTGACATGTTCTTAGGAAGGTCTGGGATGACAGCTATTTTTGGAAGGGTCTGGGTTATCTGCCCTTTTTTTTTTTTCTCTCTTCATAATTTGCAGTGTCATTTCCTTTATTCCTCGTCTCTCTGCCTTCATTCTGTGATTCATGCAGTGTGTGTGTGTGTGTGTGTGTGTGTGTGTGTGTGTGTGTGTGTGTGTGTGTGTGTGTGTGTGTGTGTGTGTGTGTGTGTGTGTTTGGGGGGAGGGGCAGGGACGTGTCTACATTTTGGAGTTTCACCTGCCTCTCCCTCTCCATCCCCCTCACTTCTCCATCCCCCCCCCCCCCCCCCCCCCCCCCCCGACGACCACTCCCGCTTCTTCGCCTGAGATTTCATTTGGTCCTGCGTCTGTTCTATTTCGGATCCTGTCTGTCAAATTACACATGTCTTGGAGGGTAGGAGGGTGGGGGGGGGGGGGTCGGGGGAAAGGGAAGGGTGCGGGGGAGGAGGGGGGGGGGGGTCTGGGGGGGAGGAGAGGACCAGAAAAGAAATAAATGGCAATAGACATTCTTTAGTCTAACAACGTATTATCCCTAACACTGATTCACATTATAAATGGCTTCATTCGTTATTCATTTGTCGTTTTGTTTATTCAGATGCGCTGATTCATTACTCTCACTCAGAACCTCTCTCGCTCAATCCTGTCTGTATCCACCTCCCTCCCTCCCTCCCTCCCTCCCCCCTCTCTCTCTCTCTCTCTCTCTCCCTCCCTCCTCCCCTATTCCGTTAAAGTATTATCGACGTCCAGCAGCTCTCAAGTTGTGTTGTCTTGTGTCATCAAGAAATGAAAATGTTACAAGGAATCTTGCTTTGTATCTACACAGATCTTCCAAAAGGAGGAGTGATTGACCCAAGTAAATGTGTATGCTGTGGATGTTTGATATGTTCTGGTGATATCTTGTTTACATATGCTGCGTATTACTCGCCCCCTTCAAATGGGGCTGTGGCCTTTTCGTGAATAAATTACAGTTATCATTCTCTCTCTCTCTCTCTCTCTCTCTCTCTCTCTCTCTCTCTCTCTCTCTCTCTCTCTCTCAGCTAATGCTCATAATTAGTGTGCCTTTATGTGGTTATTTGAACATACAATTATGAAGAAATGGAATCAGTAATTACTGTCATCTGTTCACATACATGTCTGAAACAAACAAACAAACAAAACGAACTCCCAGTTCTAGATTTGTTTTTCTGTCTGCCAGTTTTCTAACGATCTTTTCCTTTCCACTCCTCTTCTCCCCCCCCCCCCTCTCTCTCTCACACCCCGTGTGTTTTCCTTTATTTGTCATCGTATCTGAATTTTTTACGCAACACAAAGCAGCCGTTGTAAAACGTTGTCAAAACATGCACCTATCCCTATCCCTCCTCACCACACCATGATGATATTCTATGAACACGTTCATTATCCACCAACATTCTATGCAAACTCCCTCTTTAATTCAACACATGATGTTAACACCTTCCACTACAGTTCACATTCTATGCAAACTCCACTACAGCTCACATTCTATGCAAACTCCCTTTTTAATTCAACACATGATGTTCACACCTTACACTACAGCTCACATTCTATGCAAACTCCCTTTTTAATTCAACACATGATGTTCCCACCTTACACTGCAGTTCACATTCTATGCAAACTCCCCTCTTTAATTCGACACATGATGTTCACACCTTACACTGCAGTTCACATTCTATGCAAACTCCCTCTTTAATTCAACACATGATGTTCACACCTTACACTGCAGTTCACATTCTATGCAAACTCCCTCTTTAATTCAACACATGATGTTCCCACCTTACACTGCAGTTCACATTCTATGCAAACTCCCTCTTTAATTCAACACATGATGTTCCCACCTTACACTGCAGTTCACATTCTATGCAAACTCCCTCTTTAATTCAACACATGATGTTCCCACCTTACACTGCAGTTCACATTCTATGCAAACTCCCTCTTTAATTCAACACATGATGTTTCCCACCTTACACTGCAGTTTCAGCACCTGGCATAAGCTCCCCTCTCCCACACATGACACGTTATGAACATTCTGATTATCCGTCAGCATTCATTGTGGATACACTCCCTCTCCCACACATGACATGTTATGAACATTCTGATTATCCTTCAGCATTCATTGTGGATACACTCCCTCTCCCACACATGACATGTTATGAACATTCTGATTATCCGTCAGCATTCATTGTGGATACACTCCCTCTCCCACACATGACATGTTATGAACATTTTGATTATCTTCAGCATTCATTGTGGATAAACTTCCACTCCCATTCATTACAATATATGATCACTGTCAGTACTCTCCACATTCTGTACCTTCTGTTCCATTCTTTGAACACCTGTCACTATCCATCAACATTGTTTGATCCCCCCCCCCCCCCTAAACACACACACGCTCTATGTCCCATTCCATGAACTCTTTTTCTAATCCATAGACATTCTTTACATTCCTAGATAAAATAACATTTCATTTACATCTTTCATTTTCGTTATCCATCAACAAACAATGTAAACTTTCTCTGCCGCCTAATACATTCAGAAGCCCCGTATATCGTGAAGGGGATTGGTGGTGGGGGTGTGGTGGGAAAGGAGGAGAGAGAAAGGGGGGGTGGGGGGGGGTGTGGGGTCATATACACACATCAAGGAAGAGTCTAGTAAGCTTCTGACCCGTTTCAATATTCATCATTTCTGCTCGGACATTGAAAAGTATCACTCGGCAAATAAAAAAAAAAACCATGTCTGAACTTGATACAATGGAAGGTTTCATCCCCAACAGTGGTCGGGGTCTTCTGTGGTCACTTCAGGAGGTTTCATGACGGAAAGGATCCCTCGGCAACAAAGAACAGTTCTGAAGGCAATTCAACGAAAGCCCTCAATCCCAGCATTCACCAGTTCGTTCTGCGCTTATTTCTTCTTCGTGGACACCGGAAAGTATCACTCGCCAACAAGCAACACATCTGTACGGCATTGATCAAACCTCTCACCCCAACAACCATCCGGCATAAAGCCAAAACAATTCGGAATGTTATTTAGTCAACAGCTCTCACCTCAACAGCCACCCGGCATAAAGCGAAAACAATTCTGGATGTTATTTAGTCAACCCCTCTTACCCCAACAGCCACCCGGCATAAAGAGAAAACAATTCTGAATGTCATTTAGTCAACAGCTCTCGCCCCAACAACCATCCGGCATAAAGAGAAAACAATTCTGAATATTGTTTAATCAACAGCTCTCGCCCCACCAACCACCCGGCATAGAAAGAAAACAATTCTGAACGTCATTTAGTCAACAGCTCTCGCCCTCTGAGTTTACCCACATCATCTGTGCTCATTTCTTCAAAACAATTCTGGCCTTTCTTTTCGTTGTTTTTGGCTATAATTTATGCTGTCCGAATAAGTCCACTGGGTAGAAACGCGTTGCATCTGTTTTGTAGTTTGTTTGCTCAATTCGTTTGCTCAACAATTTTGTGTACCACTAGGGCATTTCACTTATGTCAATATGCGTATATCAGACGTGGGTTTGAAAGTACTAACATGGTTGATAAGTTGAGCATGGAAGTGTTTTCGTTTGTTACTAAGTGTCCGATATCATCATCTGGCGATGAAAACACATTAAAACAAACCACTGAACTGAAATGAACTGGTCGTTTGGCAGCCCGGTAATTCTACGTCTGCTGTTTTGCTTTAATTTCCGTCTGTGTTCATCCCTTTCTAAAACCACCTCGTTGAGAAAGGCTTTCGTTTTCCCGGAGACTTTCTGCTTGCGTCTTGTTTTGCTCATAAAATTGAATCCTGAGTTCACTTTTTTTTTTTCCTTTAAGGGCTGAGTACTGGTTTTTCGCCTGTCTGTTCTTTTGCTCATGAAACTGAATTCTGACATTCTCTCTTTGTTGCTCAGAGTGCTGCTATCCACCTCTCTCTCTCCTTTTGCTCATAAAACCGAACTCTTTTGAGTTCCGTCCTTTTGTTGTGCTGAGTACTGCTTTCCCTGGACACACCGACAGAGAGTTTGAAAGAGTTTGTGAAGAGTTGTGGAGGATGGAGAAGTTCGGAAAGCTTTTGCTTTACATGTGTCGCTCGCTTTTTTTCTCTCGTCTCTTCTTCCCTCAACACTACCCTTCCCCCCCCGTCCCTTCCACTACACGTCTCTCCCCCCCCCCCCCCTCACTCTTGTACTCTGTACTGTGTCCGCTTGACCGGCGAACACTTCTCACCATAGTCTGTGACGGACAGGAGAGGGAGAGAGAGAAAAAGAGACAGGAGAAGATCGCTACAGCAGCGCCAACTGAAAACTTGAAAAAAAGTTCCATACTTTTCTTATTTGTATAACCTTTTGTGGCTGCACTGTTTTATTTTTTCCTCTCTTGTTTCTGTCTGGGATTTTCGCTGTGGTCTGTCTCTCTCTCTCTCTACCTCACTGTGTGTGTGTTGTGTGTCTGGCTCTCTACCTCACTGTGTGTGTCTGTCCGTCTCTCTACATCACTCTGTGTGTGTGTGTGTGTGTGTGTGTGTGTGTGTGTGTGTGTGTGTGTGTTTGTGTGTAACTCACTGTGTGTGTCTGTCTCTCTACCTCACTGTGTGTGTGTGTGTGTGTCGGTCTCTCTACCTCACTGTGTCTGTCTCTCTACCTCACTGTGTGTGTCTCTCTCTACCTCACTGTGTGTGTGTCTGTCTCTCTACCTCACTGTGTCTGTCTCTCTACCTCACTGTGTGTGTGTCTCTCTACCTCACTGTGTGTGTGTCTCTCTACCTCACTGTGTGTGTGTCTGTCTCTCTACCTCACTCTGTGTGTGTGTCTCTCTACCTCACTGTGTCTGTCTCTCTACCTCACTGTGTGTCTCTCTCTCTACCTCACTGTGTGTGTGTGTCTCTCTCTCTACCTCACTGTGTGTGTGTGTTTGTCTCTCTCTACCTCACTGTGTCTACCTCTCTACCTCACTGTGTCTGTCTCTCTACCTCACTGTGTGTGTTTGTCTCTCTACCTCACTGTTTGTGTGTGTCTGTCTCTCTACCTCACTGTGTGTGTGTCTGTCTCTCTATCTCACTGTGTGTGTCTGTCTCTCTATCTTACTGTGTGTGTGTGTGTGTCTGTCTCTCTACCTTACTGTGTGTGTGTCTGTCTCTCTACCTCACTGTGTGTGTGTGTCTGTCTCTCTACCTCACTGTGTGTGTCTGTCTGTCTCTCTACCTTACTGTGTGTGTGTCTCTCCACCTCACTGTTTGTGTGTCTGTTTCTCTACCTCACTGTGTGTGTCTGTCTCTCTACATCACTGTGTGTGTGTCTGTCTCTCTACCTCACTGTGTGTGTCTATCTCTCCACCTCACTGTTTGTGTGTCTGTCTCTCTACCTCGCTGTGTATGTGTCTGTCCCTCTACCTCACTGTATGTGTGAGTGTGTGTGTGTGTGTGTGTGTGTGTGTGTGTGTGTGTGTGTGTGTGTGTGTGTGTGTTGTGGTGTGTGTGTGTGTGTGTGTGTGTGTGTGTGTGTGTGTGTCTACCTCACTGTGTGTGTGTCTGTCCCTCTACCTCACTGTGTGTCTGTCTCTCTACCTCACTGTGTGTCTGTCTCTCTCTACGTCACTGAGTGTCTGTCTGTCTATTCAACTCACTGTGTCTGTCTGTCTGTCTGTCTCTCTACCTCACTGTGTGTGTGTCTGTCTCTCTACCTCACTGTGTGTGTGTCTGTCTCTCTACCTCACTGTGTGCGTGTCTGTCTTTCTACCTCATTGTGTGTGTGTGTGTGTGTGTGTGTGTGTGTGTGTGTGTGTGTGTGTGTGTGTGTGTGTGTGTGTGTGTCCAGCTCACTGTGTGTGTCTCTGTCTCTACCTCACTGTGTGTCTGTCTCTACCTCCCTGTGCGTGTCCGTCTCTCTACCTCACTCTGTGTGTGTGTCTCTCTACCTCACTGTGTGTGCCTCTCTCTACCTCACTGTGTGTGTCCGTCTCTCTACCTCACTCTGTGTGTGTCTCTCTCTACCTCACTGTGTGTGTGTCTCTCTCAATCTCACTGTGTGTGTCTCTCTCTACCTCACTGTGTGTGTCTGTCTCTCTACCTCGCTGTCTGTGTCTCTCTCTACCTCACTGTGTGTGTCTGTCTCTCTACTTCACTGTGTGTGTCTGTCTCTCTACCTCGCTGTGTGTGTCTCTCTACCTCACTGTGTGTCTCTCTACCTCACTGTGTGTGTCTGTCTCTCTACCTCGCTGTGTGTGTCTCTCTACCTCACTGTGTGTGTCTGTCTCTCTACCTCACTGTGTGTCTGTCTCTCTACCTCGCTGTGTGTGTCTCTCTACCTCACTGTGTGTGTCTGTCTCTCTACCTCACTGTGTGTCCGTCTCTCTACCTCGCTGTGTGTCTCTCTCTCTACCTCACTGTGTGTGTATGTCTCTCTACCTCACTGTGTGTCTCTCTCTACCTCACTGTGTGTGTCTGTCTCTCTACCTCGCTGTGTGTGTCTCTCTACCTCACTGTGTGTGTCTGTCTCTCTACCTCGCTGTGTGTGTCTCTCTACCTCACTGTGTGTGTCTGTCTCTCTACCTCACTGTGTGTGTCTGTCTCTCTACCTCACTGTGTGTGTGTCTGTCTCTACCTCATTGTGTGTGTGTCTGTATCTCTACCTCACTGTGTGTCTGTCTCTCTACCTCACTGTGTGTGTGTCTGTCCCTCTACCTCACTGTGTCTGTGTGTGTGTCTCTCTACTTCACTGTGTGTGTGTCGGTCTTTCTACCTGTGTATGTCTGTCTCTCTACTCACTGTGTGTGTGTCTGTCTCTCTACCTCACTGTGTGTGTGTGTGTGTGTCTACTCACTGTGTGTGTGTCTGTCTCTCTACCTCACTGTGTGTGTGTGTGTCTGTCTGTCTGTCTACTCACTGTGTGTGTGTCTGTTACTCTATACTGTGTGTGTGTGTGTGTGTGTGTGTGTGTGTGTGTGTGTGTGTGTGTGTGTGTGTGTATGTGTGTGTGTGTGTGTGACTCTCTACTTCACTGCGTGTCTGTCGGTCTTCTCTCGGTCAGTGTTTGTGTCATTTTTAAAAGTAAGAAAGCGAGCGAGCGAGCGAGCGAGAGAGAGGGAGAGAGAGAGAGAGAGAGGGGGGGGGGAGGCAGACAAACAGAGATAGACAAACAGACAAAGACAGACAGAAACAGGAAAACAGGCATGCAGATAGGAACACACACACACACACACACACACACACACACACACACACACACACACACACACACACACACACATACACACACACACACACACACACACAAACGCACACATGCGCGCTTGCATGCATGCACCACCACCGCCACCACCCAAATACACATTCATTCTGAGTAAGACAGAGGGACAAACAGGAGAGAGAAGGGGGGGGGGGGGAGCGAGCGAGCGAGAGAGAGAGAGAGAGAGAGAGAGAGAGAGAGAGAGAGAGAGAGAGAGAGAGAGAGAGAGAGAGACAGACAGAGAGACGAAGACATTGAAAGAGAGAGAGAGAGAGAGGGACAGAGCGAGAGCGGGTGGTGGAGGGGGGGGGGGGGGGGGGGGGGGGAGAAAGAGAGAGAAAACTCAGAACTCAGAAAACTTTTATTCCATCAAGGAAAGAAGAGAGAGAGAGAGAGAGGGGGGAGACAGAGAGAGAGAGGGAGAGACAGAGAGGGAGAGAGGGAGACAGACAGACAGAGAGAGAGAAAGAGAGAGGGAGACAGAAACAGACAGATAATGACTGAGACACAAACAGGGGAAACAGGCATGCCGACAGAAAGACACAACACACACGCACACGCACACGCACACACGCACTCACGCACGCACGCACGCACGTGTTCCTCCCCGATTCTCTGTACCCATTCCCGCACGTGCTAATAACGAGATCGGCGGCAGCGTTTTTTTTTTTTTTTTTTTTTTTTTTTTTGGTTTAAGACAGTTCATATCTTATTCATCGAGGGACAAAACGTCGCACGTTTCCCCCCAGCTGATACATTTCAATCAATAGCGCCTGTCACAGCTCCGCCAGCTTTGAAACCGTTGTGGAGAAGAGATGGACAGCGAGGTCCAGAACCAATGGAAAGAGGATTAAGAGGAGGGGGGGAGGATGGGAGGAGGAGGAGAAGAAAAGGAGGAAGAGAGAAGAGGAGGAGTTTGGAAGAGGAGGTGAAGGATGGGGAAGAGAAGAAGGAGGAAGAGGAGGAGAGAGAGAACGAACGAGGAGGAGAAGAGAAGAAGAAGAGGAGGAGGAGGAGGAGGAGAGGCCATGAGGAGTGTGGGGAAGAAGAGAGGAGAGGGTGGATGTTGAGGAGGAGGAGGAGGAAAAGGAGGAGAAGGTGGAATAAGAGCGGAAAGAGGAGGAGGAGGAGAAGAAAAAAGAGAGAAAGAAAGGAGGAGAAAAAAAAGAGGAAAGAGGAGGAGGAGAAAGAAGAGGAGAAATAGGAAGAGGCGGAGGAGAAAGAAGAGGAGAAGGAGGAGGAGGGAGAAGAAGAAAGAGGAGGAGAAAAGAGGAGGAGAAAGAGGAGAGGAGGAGGAGGAGGAGGAGAGGAGGAGGAGCAGGAGCAGGAGCAGCAAGAAGAGCAGAAAGAGGAGGAGGAGGAGAGAGAGAAGAGGAGAAGGAGGAGGAAAACGAGGAAGAGCAGAGAAAAGGAGAACAGTAACAGCAGTTAAAAAAAAAAGTGTGGGTAGGAAAGCAAAAAAACAAACAAGCAAACTAAAATCGAAAAAAAAAAAAAGACATTCCAGAAAAAAAGCCAACAAAGGAACCGGAATCAGAAGGAGTGGATAAGGCTTGGGGGGGGGGGGTCGAGAGCGAGCGAGCGAGCGAGCGAGGAGAGAGAGAGAGAGAGAGAGAGAGAGAGAGAGAGAGAGAGAGAGAGAGAGAAGGGGAGGAGAGAGAGTGAGAGAGAGAGAGTGAGGGAGGGAGAGACGAGGAGAGAGAGAGAGGAGGGGGGAGGGAGGGAGGGAGGGAGAGAGAGAGAGAGAGAGAGAGAGAGAGAGAGGAGGGGAGGGAGGGAGGGAGGGAGAGAGAGAGAGAGAGAGAGAGAGAGAGAGAGAGAGAGAGAGAGGCCCTAACCCCCATCGTTGTGTTGTGGGCATTGCCAACGCGGTACATCCAATTCCATTCCCATCTGCACCACGTTTATCTGACATTCTCATCTCCCCCTCACCGCCTTTCTCTTCGGCTTTGGAGTCTATGACATTTCATAAAATATTGATGATGATGATATCACCACTTTCCTCCTTCATCCCTACCATTCCCCAGCCCCATCCCTCCATATACTGAGAAAAAAAAATCCTCTTTTCTGTCATGGAGCAGATTGTGCTATCTGAACAAGTTCTACTGATGTCTTACTGTCCATTTGCGAATAGTTCGTTTTCAGCTCGCTAACGGACCTGCGTGATCTTCGAGATCTGCCGGGATATCAATCTATTCTATTATGACCCGACATGATACAGGAATCAACAACCTCGTCACCGAAAATGTCACTGATGGTACACGAACCCTCGACCTGCTGAGAAAACACCATAATCTATCCTTTGCTAGCTTTGCTAATGAAACACCACAGCTGAGGAAAAAAATCCCCTTTTTTTTTTGGATGGAGCAGATTGTGCTACCTGTGCTGAGGAAACACCATAATCTATCCTTAGATTGCTTGGCCAATAAAACACCATAGCTAGCTATGCTGAGAAAACACCACAATCTTCTATCCTTGGCTAGCTATGCCGATAAAAACACCATACATCTATCCGTTGCTAGCTACGCTGGTAAAAAAAAAAAACAACTATACATCACCTATCCCTTGCTAGCTATGCTCATAAAACACAATGCATCTCCTATCCCTAGCTATCTATGTTGAAAAAAAACACCATACATCTCCTATCCCTAGCTAACTATGCTAATAAAACACCATACATCTCCTATCCCTTGCTAACTTTGTTGATAAAACACCATACATCTCCTATCCCCAGATAGCTATGCTAATAAAAAAAAATACATCTCCTATCCCTAGCTAGCTATGCTGATCAAACACTATACATCTACTATCCCTAGCTAGCTATGCTGATAAACCACCACACATCTCCATCTCCTATCCCTAGCTAGCTATGCTGAAAACACCATACATCTCCTATCCCTAGCTAGCTATGCTGTAAAAAAAACCATTCTGCTATCTCCTTTCCCTAGCTAGCTATGCTGATAAAACACCATACATCTCCTAGACTATCTAGCTATGCTGATAAAACACCATACATCTCCTATCCCTAACTAGCTATGCTGATAAACCACCATACATCTCCTATCCCTAGCTAGCTATGCTGATAAAACACCATACATCTCCAATCCCTAGCTAGCTATGCTGGTAAAAAACCATTCAGCTATCTGCTATCTCCTTTCCCTAGCTAGCTATGCTGATAAAACACCATACATCTCCTAGACCTAGCTAGCTATGCTGATAACACACCATACATCTCCTATCCCTAGCTAGCTATGCAGATAAAACACAATACATCTCCTATCCCTAACTAGCTATGCAGATAAAACACAATACATCTCCTATCCCTAGCTAGCTGTGCTGATAAAAACACCATACATCTATCCCTAGCTAACTATGCTGATAAAACACCATACATCTATCCCTAGCTAGCTAAGCTATAAAAAAAAAAACATCCATCTATTCCTAGCTAGCTGTGCTGTTGAAACACCGTAAATCTCTATCCCTAGCGAGCTATGTTAATAAAACACCACACATCTCCTATCCCTAGCTAGCTATACTGATAAAACGGCATTCATCTCCTATCCCTAGCTAGCTGTGCTGATAAAACACCATACATCTCTCCTATCCCTTGCTAGCTATGCTGATAAAACACCATACATCTCCTATCCCTAGCTAGCTATGCTGATAAAAAAACACCATACATCTCCTATCCCTTGCTAGCTATGCTGATAAAACACCATACATCTCCTATACCTAGCTAGCTATGCTGATAAAACACCACACATCTCCTATCCTAGCTAGCTATGCTGATAAAACACCATACATCTCCTATCCCTAGCTAGCTATGCTGATAAAACACTATACATCTCCAATCCCTTGCTAGCTATGCTGATAAAACACAATACATCTCCTATCCCTAGCTAGCTATGCTGATAAAACACCATACATCTCCTATCCCTAGCTAGCTATGCTGATAAAACACCATACATCTCCTATCCCTAGCTAGCTATACTAATAAAACACCATACATCTCCTATCCCTGGCTAGCTATGCTGATAAAACACCAAACATCTCCTATCCCTAGCTAGCTATGCTCATAAAACACCAAACATCTCCTATCTCTAGCTAGCTATGCTGATAAAACACCATACATCATCTATCTCCTATCCCTAGCTAGCTATACTAATAAAACGTCATACATCTCCTATCCCTTGCAAACTATACTGACACAACACCATACATCTCTTATCCTAGCTAACTATACTAATAAAACACCATACATCTCCATCTCCTATCCCTATCTAGCTAAGCTGATAAAACACCAAACATCTCCTGTCCCTATCTAGCTATGCTGATAAAACACCAAACATCTCCTATCCCTTGCTAGCTATGCTGATAAAACACCATACATCTCCTATCCCTAGCTAGCTATGCTGATAAAACACCATACATCTCCTATCCCTAGCTAGCTATGCTGATAAAAACACCATACATCTCCTATCTCCTATCCCTATCTAGCTAAGCTGATAAAACACCAAACATCTCCTGTCCCTATCTCTAGCTATACTGATAAAACACCAAACATCTCCTATATCCCTTGCTAGCTATGCTGATAAAACACCATACATCTCCTATTCCTAGCTAGCTATGCTGATAAAACACCATACATCTCCTATCCCTAGCTAGCTATGCTGATAAAACACCAAACATCTCCTATCCCTAGCTAGCTATGTTGATAAAACACCATACATCTCCTATCTCTAGCTAGCTATGCTGATAAAACACCATACATCTCCTATCTGTAACTAGCTATGCTGATAATAAACCATACATCTCCTATCCCTAGCTATCTATACTAATAAAACACCACACATCTCCTATCCCTTGCTAGCTATGCTGATAAAAATATACATCCCTAGTTACCTATGCTGATAAACCATCCCTTGCCAGCTATGCCGATAAAACGCCATACATCTCTTATCCCTATATACCTAGCTAGCTATGCCAACAACAAAACCGTACGTTCACTTCGATCTGTGATGCACACCACCCCCCCCCCCCCCCCCTCCTCTTTTTTTTCTTCTAAAGGCTCCTGTAATGAAGGGAGGCGATGCGTGGTCAGGAGGGCAGAGTCATCTCCCCTACTTGAGGTACTGTGCCCGAATCGATTTTCTCTTCCAATTGAAACGTGCAAAGGCAAGGCCCATTACTCTGAGATGGGCTTATTGCCTCCCTTCGGTCTGTCTGTCTGAGCCTGGCTTTCCTTAATGAAAGAAAAGGGACAAAACCAACCCTAAAACACGTTTCGCCGTCTTGGGGATGGGGGCGGGGTGGGGGTGGGGGGACGAACGAAAAGATCTGAACAAGTATTGTACTTGCCTCCCCTGACGGCGAGTGCTTTCCAGCTTGGCAGTAATGTTAGGAGAACCCCAAATGAACCGCGTTCAGCCAACGCCGCCATCCCCTCCAATTTCATTCCATTTTCTTCCAGTTTTGTTCAGCCCACCTCGGCAAAACTTCAGGACAAAAAACTCCATCGCGCCCACTTTCTGACGGCTCGCTATCATCCCCAAAATGGAGGGCAGGTAAGCCTGGGAAAAAAAAGCCATGATCGACCAGTCATATTCTTGGTTTTTCTTCAGTGAAGAGTCTGTCATCTGGAGACAACTCTGTGTAGAATGAACTGCGATGCCAGAGATGTGTGTCAGTGTGGTGACAGTTGTTGCACTGTGTCATCTCCTGGTGTCCACAGACAGCGGAAAGGAAGCCACGTCTGACAACGTCCTCTCTGAACCCTAAGACCTCAAACTGTCGCACCCCCCCCCCCCCCCCCCCCCCCCCCGCCTCTCCGCACCATCTCCCCTAGGCTGACAACTAACTATACTATTCACACAAATAAACGTACGAGTTTTCACTGAAATGATATCTATCTACACACTGAATTCCGTTTAAGCTTAGTGGCAAAAATTCTGAACCTTTCAAACACAGTTATGCATGCATAGATCACCAAATCAAAAACAAACAAACAAACAAACAAAAAAAAAAAAAAAACCAACCAAGCAAACACAAACGTGGAGGCAATCCAAGACTTGCACATCAATTTACTATAGTTCATTTATCTAGGATATTTTTTTTTCAAAACATGAACTTTTTAAAAACATTTTTGCAGGAAAGAAAAAGTGGGTGAGAAAAGAGCAGCGAAGGTCATACGGATCCGGAGAGGGGCGAATCCAGATAGAACAGATGGCGACACGTGAACAACCGGCACCAACTGGGGTCATCAGGAGAGGGTAGGAAAAAGCCGAAGACAGCCATAAAAAAAAAGCGGAGGCGAAAATTGAAACAAACGTAAAATGTGGGAAAAAACTAACAGGTGGAAAAGGGTAGAAGGTAAAAAAAAAGATTAAAAGGAAAAAAAAGGAAAAAGGGGAGAAGAAAAAGAAAAAAAAAAGAAGATGGAAGAAAAAGAACAAGAGCCATGGAAATGGGGCGCTATCGCCAGATTGAAAAGTTCACGCCCCACAACCTGTCGGCCAGACGGCTGTGACACGTCACAGCTTCACCTATCTCGGGCACGGCATGATAACAAGCGGAACCGATCCCCCTCTTTCCGCCGCCTTTAACCTTCCCTGAACTGAATCATGTAGGTCTGTATAGGCCGGTGGTCAAAGAGTTCTTTTTTCTTCAAGACATAGGAAATTGGACCTCAAGAGGGGTTCGAACTCACAGCCGGCGGCTCCTGAGTGAAACGCTGTAACCCTTCGGCCTCCAGCTTCATCATCACATGACACTGGCCATTACACATAGGCCTCATACTTCATCATCACATGACACTGGCCATTACACATAGGCCTCATACTTCATCATCACATGACACTGGCCATTACACATTGGGCTCATACGTCATCATCACATGACATTGGCCATTACACATACTGATCATATCACCAATGAACACTGTGCGCCAAAAACCGTTAGAAAGACATCGGACAAAGTGAAGATCTGCTAACCTCAGTTCACTCAAAGAAAAAACTACTTACGTATGGCCAGGTAAACAGGTCACTCAAAGAAAACTACTTAGATCTGGCCAGGTAACAGTCACTCAAAGAAAACTACTTAGTTCTGGCCAGATAACAGGTCACTCAAAGAAAAAAACTACTTAGGTATGGCCAGGTAACAGGTCACTTAAAGAAAACTACTTAGGTATGGCCAGGTAACAGGTCACTCAAAGAAAACTAAACTTAGGTCTGGCCAGGTAACAGTTCACTCAAAGAAAACTACTTAGATATGGCCAGGTAGCAGTTAACTCAAAAACTACTTCGGTATGGCCAGGTAACAGTTCACTCAAAAAGTACTTAGGTATGGCCAGGTAACATTTCACTCAAAAACTACTTCGGTATGGCCAGGTAACAGTTCACTCAGAGGAGAAAACTGCTTAGATATGGCCAGGTAACAGTTCACTCAAAGAAAACTGCTTCAGTATGGCCAGGGTAGCAGTTCACTCAAAGAAAACTGCTTCAGTATGGCCAGGTAGCAGTTCACTCAAAGAAAACTGCTTAGGTATGGCCAGGTAGCAGTTCACTCAGAGAAAACTGCTTAGGTCTGGCCAGGTAACAGTTCACTCAGAGAAAACTGCTTAGGTCTGGCCAGGGTAGCAGTTCACTCAGAGAAAACTGCTAAGGTCTGGCCAGGTAGCAGTTCACTCAGAGAAAACTGCTTAGGTCTGGCCAGGTAGCAGTTCACTCAGAGAAAACTGCTTAGGTCTGGCCAGGTAGCAGTTCACTCAGAGAAAACTGCTTAGGTCTGGCCAGGTAGCAGTTCACTCAGAGAAAACTGCTAAGGTCTGGCCAGGTAGCAGGGTCCAATGGTCTGGCTGAAACAGCTGTCCAGCTGAATGGCGTGTGAAAAGGGGTGGAGAAGAAGGACGGGCGGGAAAGGGCTTAAACGGAAATGAAGTCTACTATGGGCTGTAAACAATGCAGAGTGAACAGGCTGTAAACAATGCAGAGTGAAACAGGCTGTAAACAATGCAGAGGGGACAGGCTGAAAACAATGCAGAGTGGACAGGCTGAAAAAAATGACGAGTGGACAGGCTGAAAACAATGACGACTGACAGGCTGAAAACAATGACGAGCGGACAGGCTGAAAACAATGACGAGCGGACAGGCTGAAAACACTGACGAGCGGACAGGCTGAAAAAACTGACGAGTGGACAGGCTGAAAACAATGACGACTGGACAGGATGAAAAAACAATGACGAGTGGACAGGCTGGAAACAATGCAGAGTGGACAGACTGAATACAATGACGACTGGACAGGCTGAAAACAATGACGAGCGGACAGGCTGAAAACATTGCAGAGTGGACAGTCAACCAATCTATAGGCTGAAAACAATGAAAAGTGGACAAGCAAACAATCTATAGGCTGAAAAACAATGAAGAGTGGACAGGGCTGAAAACAATGAAGAGTGGACAGGCTGAAAACAATGAAGAGTGGACAGGCTGAAAACAAAGAGTGGACAGGCTGAAAACAAAGAGTGGACAGGCTGAAAAACAACAATGCAGAGAGGACTGGCTATATACAATGAAGAGTGGACAGGCTGAAAACAATGAAGATGAACAGGCAAACAACGCAGACAGGACAGGCTGTAAACAAAGAGTGGACAGGCTGAAAACACAGAGTGGACAGGCTGTAAACAAAGAGGGGACAGGCTGTAAACAAAGAGTGAACGGGCTAAAACAGGACAGGCTGTAAACAAAAGAGTGGACAGGCTGTAAACAGAGTGGACAGGCCGTAAAACAAAGAGTGGACAAACTGTAACAAAAGAGTGGACAGGCTGTAAACAGGACAGGCTGTAAACAAAGAGTGGACAGGCTGAAAAGCTATATAAAAAAGAGGACAGGCTGGACATGCTGTAAACAAAGAGTGGACAGGCTGTAAACAAAGAGTGGACAGGCTGTAAACAAAGAGTGGACAGGCTGTAAACAAAAGAGTGAACGGGGCAAAACCATTCCTGGTGACCCAGACCCTGGCTCTCTTCCACAGAACTGGAGGAACCCCGTGAACTGTTCTTCACTGTGGGGCCCCAAGGACTCCTCACTGGGGAGGAGGAAGGAGGAGGAGGGGGGGGAGGAGGAGAAGAGAAGGAGAAGAGGGGGTAAAGGGGAAGCAAGAAGAAGAAAAGAAGAAGAAGAAGAAGAAAGAAGAAGAAGAAAAAGAAGGAAAGAAAAAAAGAAAAAGAAAAAAAAATATGGAAAAAGAGGAGGGGAGGAGGGAGAGAAGGAAGAAGAAGAGAAGAAGAAGAAGAAGAAAGAAAGGAGGAAAAAAGGAGGAGGAGGAGGAGAGGAGAAAGAGAGAAGAGAGGAGAGAGGAGGAAGAGAGAAGAGAAGAGAGAAGAGAAGAAAGGGCAAGAAAAAGAAGAAGAAATAGAGAAAGAAAAAGAATGTATAAGATCCAAGAAAAGGAATAAGTGAAAAGGAAAAAAATTAAAAAAGTATGGAAAAAGCAAAAGTTAGGAAAAGAAGGCAGGGAAGAAAAAAAAGCAATAAGCACGAAAAAAAGAGAAGAAAAGAGACAAGGAAAAAAAAAAACCCAGAGAAGAAGAAAGTCGGAGAAAGAAAGAAGGGAAAGCAGCAAAATTCACGATAACATGAAAAAGCACAATGTATACAAAAGCAGAAGTTAGTAAAAGAAAAAAAGCTGAAGGCAGGGGTAAAAAGCAAAAGCTACGAAAAAAGAAAGGGGAAAAAAAAAAAGTACAAGATGAGAAAAAAAAAAGCAGATCAGGGGGAAAAAAGTAGGTGGGGGAAAAGCAGAAGGTAAGGGGGGAAAGTAGGTGGGGGAAGGGGAAGAGAAGGTAAGGGGGGGAAGTAGGTGGGGAAAGCAGAAGGTAAGTGGGGAAAAAAGTAGGGTGGTTACAACGTAGGGGGAAAAAAGAAAAAAGGTAAGGAAGCAGAGCGTGTAAGGGAAAGGAAAAAAGGGGGGGGAAAAGGGGGGGGGGAAGCAGAAGGTAAGGGGGGAAAAGTAGGTGGGGAAAAAAAGCAGAAGGTAAGGGGGGAAAAGTAGGGGGGAAAAAAAAAAAGGCAGGGGGAAGGAAAAAAAAAGCAGAAGGTAAGGGGGAAAGTAGTAGGGGGGTAAGGGGAAAAGCAGAAGGTAAGGGGGAAAAGTAAGGGGGACAAGAGAAAAAGCAGAAGGTAAGGGGGAAAGTAGGTGGGGAAAGCAGAAAGGTAAGGGGGAAAAAGTAGGTGGGGGAAAAGCAGAAGGTAAGGGGGGAAAAAGTAGGTGGGGAAAAGCAGAAGGTAAGGGGGGGAAAAGTAGGTGGGGGAAAAGCAAGAAGGTAAAGGGGGGGAAAAAAGTAGGTGGGGAAAAAGCAGAAGGTAAGGGGGAAAAGGTAGAAAAGTAGGTGGGAAAAAAGGTGGGGAAAAGCAGAAGGTAAGGGGGAAAAGTAGTCTGTGGGTAAAAGCAGAAGGGGGGGTGGTGTGGGGGGGGGGGGGGGGGGGGGAAAAGTAGGTGAGGAAAAGCAGGAAGGTAAGGTGGGAAAAGTAGGTGGGGAAAAAGCCAGAAGGTAAGAAGCCAAGGGGGGAAAAGTAGGCGGGGGGGAAAAAGCAGAAGAAGGGGGGGGGGGGTAGGTGCAGGAGATGTAGGGGGAAGAAGGTGGGTTTGGGGGAAAAAGCAGAAGGTAAGGGGGAAAAGTAGGTGGGTAAACAAGCAGAAAAAAGCAGAAGGTAAGGGGGGGGGAAAAGCAGAAGGTGGGGGGGGGGGGGGGGAGGTAGGTGAGGAAACCAGAAGGTAAGGGTAAAAGTAGGTGCGGAAAAGCAGAAGGGGGGGGGGGGGGGGGGAAGTAGGTGGGGGAAAAAAGCGGAAGGTAAGGAGAGGTGTGGGGAAAAGCAGAAGGTAAAGGGGGGGGAAGTAGGCGGGGGAAAAAAAAAGCGGAAGGTAAGGGGGAAGTAGGTGGGGGAAAGCAGAAGGTAAGGGGGAAAAAGTAGGTAAAAAGTAGGGGGGGAAAGCAGAAGGTAAGGAGGGAAAGTAGGTGGGGAAAAGCAGAAGGTAAAAGGTGGGGGGGGGGGGGGGGGGAGTAGGTGGGGAAAAGTAAAGGTAGGGAAAGCAAGTAAAGAAGGTAAGGGGGGAAAAGTAGGTGGGGAAAACCAGAAAATGAGAACAGAGGAGAAAGGAAAAGCAAAGCCAAAGGTAAGGAAAAGCGGATGGGTGGGAAGAAAGGCAGAGAGAAACGCAGAAGAAAGCAGGACAGAGCGGCTGAAGGCAGGAAGCAGACTTTCAGCGATAGGGAACAGCGGGGAAAGACAGGATGGGAACAGCCGCCCTGGTTGAACACACACACACACACACACACACACACATACACACACACTGGAACATCGAAATTAGTTTCCCATTGTCTTGGACTCTGAGAGGAAGCATTAGCAGGAAGCAGACACCACCAACAGCAGCAGCAGAGCGGAATGCGGCGATGAGGATAAGTGAGCGAGTCAGTGAGTGAGTGGTACCGGAGCCTCACCATACCACTTACCTAAAATCCTCCTGTCCGCCACGAGAATTTAAAAAAATCTGGAGAGGAAAAAAAGGAAAGCGAGAGACTGAAGTGGTTGAGCTAGTAAGTGAAGAAATGAGTAAGTAAATCAGTGAATAGTATTTGTTGTTGTTCAGACTCACTATTCGCACACAGTGAGGCCCGTGTTTTCAGTGACCCGTGAACTGCCTGCTTGCCTTCATCGCGGTGACGGCCCTGATACAGTCTTTGCCATCAGCTGGGTTAGGAGCAACATTCTCCGCTTCTCTCTCTCGCCCTCTCTCTCATCCTATCTGATTCGTTATGTATTATTCATTTATTAACACACACACACACACACACACACACACAACACACACACACACACACACACACACACACACACACACAACCGTTAATGCACACACATTGCGTGTCCATGTGTGTGTGTGTGTGTGTGTGTGTGTGTGTGTGTGTGTGTGTGTGTGTGAGCGCGCGCGCGCATGTGTGTGCATGCGTGCGTGTGAGCGCGTGTGCACGCGTATGTAAGCGCGTTCATGCTCGTGTATGTGTATGTGTGTGCACATGTCTGTGTGTTGTGTTAATAAATGGATAAATACCTAATCAACGAGAGAGAGAGAGAGAGAGAGAGAGAGAGAGGGAGGTAGGGAAGGAGGGAGGGAGAGACTTTCAGACAGACAGACAGACAGAGACAGACACACACACACACGCACGCGCACGCACACACGCACGCACGTACGCACGCGCGCACACTCACACACACACACACACACACACACACACACACACACACACACATCACACATTCGAAGAAGAGGTGCGAGGGAAGGGGAATATCACAGGGTTGGGTAATCTTCAACTTTAGAATACTAAACTCAGGGGGGCTGTTTAGACAAAAACAAAGGGTGTTTTAGGCTCACCTCGATGCGCTGAGTTGAATGGAACCCTGAGCTAAATAAGCTCTAGGACCACAGCTTAGCTGAGGGTTCCATTCAACTCAGCGCATCGAGGTGAGCTTAAGACACACTTTGTTTTTCGTCTAAAACACACAGAGATTGACGACGCGACCACCCGCGTGATCAGCAGTCAAAATGGCTTGCATGTGGTTGCTCTGGCTGTGATCGGCTGAGCTTACTGTGTATTTGTCGCAGTTTCATGGGAAAGTAGTGGTCGTACAGCTTAGCTGTGGGTTCCATTCAACTTAGCGCATCGAGGTGAGCCTAAGACACCTTTTGTTTTTCGTCTAAACAGCCCCCTGAGTTTAGTATTCTAAAGTTATGATTACCCTGCTACACAGCCCAACATATCCATTCTCCCCCCCCCCCCTCCCCCCTTCCCCCCCTTTCGCCTTTTCCACACCAATACAAACAACAAAGGAACGCTCTAGCTCCTGTGCACGTCATCTTCCGTTTCACCGTATTCCAGGTTGCTGCCTTCTGCACCTCTATACTCCATTCTGCCTTTCCTTCACTTCATAGAGTTTCCAAAATATACCTAAAGTTTAGTTTGTGGGTGAAGGACGAGACAACAACAAAAAAACAGACAAACGAATACTCAAACAAAAAAAAAAACAGAAGAAAAATGAAAGAAGAAGAAGAGGAAAAAGAAGAAAGAGAAGAAAAAGGAGGAGGAGGAGGAAGGAAGAGAGAAGAAGAAGAAAGAAGAACGAAGAAGAAGGAGGAAGGGAGGAGAGAGGAGGAGGAGGAGGAGAGGAGAAGAGAGGAGAGGAGGAGGAGGAGAAGGAAAGAAGAGAAGACGGCCGGGAGAGGAAGAAGAAGAAGGAAGAAGAGAAGAGAAGAAGAGTATGAGGAGGGAGGAGAGAGAGGAGAGAAGAAGGAAGAAGAGAAGAAGAGAGGAGGAAGAGGAGGAGGAGAAAGAAGAAGGAGGGAAGAAGAAGAAGAAGAGAAGAAGAAGGAAAGGAGAAGCAGAAGAAATAAGAAGGAAGAAGAAGAAGAGGAGGAGGAGAAGGAGAAGAAGACAGAAAGAAGAAGAAGAAGAGAAGAAGAAAGAAGAAGAAAGAAGGAGGACGAAGAAGAAGAAAGAAGAAGAAGAAGAAGGAGCAGAAAGCAGGAAGAGAAGAGAAGAAGGAAGACGCAAGAAAGAAGAAGAAAAGAAGAAACAACAGAAGCAGGAGAAGAAGGAGGAAGAAGAAGAAGAAGAAGCAGAAGAAGAAGAAGAGAAAAGAAAGAAGACAGAGCAGCAGCAGCACTTACCTCAGGATCAGCAGAAGGAAGAGAAGAAGAAGAGGACAAGACGAAGAAGAAGAAGAAGAAGAAGAGGACTGAAGGAGAAGAGGAGGCACTGAAGGAAGAAGAAGAACGTGAAGGAAGATGCTGGGTCGAAGAAGAAGAGGACTGCTGACCCCCTCAGCAGCAGCAGCAGAGTGAAGGTGGGTCCTGAGGACAACGCTCAAACCCCCTCAGCACGTGCAGGTGATCAAAGGTCTGTAGGATTGCTCTCACCCCCTCAGCACGGGACACGAACCACGGGTCTTCAGCGCCCCCTGAGGACGTTCAGACCCCGGCAGGTCCAGGAGCAGTCCGGCCACGACCAGTCAGCACGTGCAGGTGATGGTGGGTCCTGAGGACTGCTGACCCCCTCAGCACGTGCAGGTGATGTGGGTCCGGAGGATTGCTGACCCCTCAGCAGCACGTGCAGGTGATGGTGGGTCCTGAGGATTGCTGACCCCCTCAGCACGTGCAGGTGATGGTGGGTCCTGAGGATTGCTGACCCCCTCAGCACGTGCAGGTGATGGTGGGTCCTGAGGACTGCTGACCCCCTCAGCACGTGCAGGTGATGCTGGGTCCGGAGGATTGCTGACCCCCTCAGCACGTGCAGGTGATGGTGGGTCCTGAGGATTGCTGACCCCCTCAGCACGTGCAGGTGATGGTGGGTCCTGAGGACTGCTGACCCCCTCAGCACGTGCAGGTGACACTGGGTCGGAGGATTCCTGACCCCCTCAGCACGTGCTGAGGTGAACACGTCCTGTCCTCCACACCTGAGGAAGGAACTGACCCCCTCCACACGTGCAGGTGATGGTGGAACCGGTCCTGTCCTCCACACCCCACTGAAGGAACACGTCCTGTCCTGATGGTGGGTCCTGAAGGAACACGCAGCTGTCCTCCACACCACACTGAACACTCACTGAAACACGTCCTGTCCTCCACACCACACTGAAGGAACACGTCCTGTCCTCCACACCACACTGAAGGAACACGTCCTGTCCTCCACACCACACTGAAGGAACACGTCCCTGTCCTCCACCTCACCTTCTTGAAGTCCTCCACAACACGTCCTGTCCTCCTCCACACCACACTGAAGGGACACGTCCTGTCCTCCACACCACACCTCCACACCTCCACCACACTGAAGGAACACGTCCTGTCCTCCACACCACACTGAAGGAACACGTCCTGTCCTCCACACCACACTGAAGGAACACGTCCTGTCCTCCACACCACACTGAAGGAACACGTCCTGTCCTCCACACCACACTGAAGGAACACGTCCTGTCACCCCTGAAACACACGTCATGTCCACTGAAGGAACACGTCCTGTCCTCCACACCTCACTGAAGGAACACGTCCTGTCCTCCACACCTCACTGAAGGAACACGTCCTGTCCTCCACACCCACGTCCTGTTCTCCCACCACACTGAAGGGACACGTCCTGTCGTCCACACCACACTGAAGGGACACGTCCTGTCCTCCACACCACACTGAAGGGACACGTGCTGCAAACAGGGAACCTTCTCTGGTCTCCACACCACATTGAAGAAGTAAACATGCCTCAAAGAGAGAACCTTCCCTGGTCTTCACACCACATTGAAGAGGAAAATATGCCGTAAACAGGGGAACCGTCTCTGGTCTCCACACCACGTTGAAGGGGAAACGTCCTGCAAACAGGGAACCTTGTCTGGGCTGCCACACCATCGCAGTGTGAGTGGTGTCAGTATACATCAGGCAACGAAGGCCTCGCAGAACAAGGGAATCATTATTCGTTCATCTACGTGAACGCCGAACTCTCCGGCCTGGCAGCTTTCTCTTCTGCACGCGCACAGAAGTTTTCCGCTTGTCACCCCTCCTTCCATTCCTGGAAATGGAGAACCTCCCCTGCTCTCCCATGCCTCTGCGGCGAAGTGGTGCAGGTGGTTGACCTGCCCACGAAGGTCTCACAGAACCATGAAGGCCAGATGAGCTGGTTGACGGGAACGCCGAAATCCTCTTCCAAGCGGCTTTCTGTATGTGCAGTTTTCCCCTTTCGACATCCACACCCTTCCACCCCTTGAAATGGGAAGGACCCGGGCTGAAGGTCGGGTACATTCCTCAGGGGGAGGTCAGGTTGATGGGCAGTGATTGGTCAATGAATGGAGCTCATGTGAGTGGCTTTGAGTCTCAGGTGGGAGGTGTCAGAATACTCACACGTGTTTCACGTGCAGCAAGGGCTTTGCCAGCTGTACTCACCCATACCTGTTCATGGAAAAGAGAAGAGGAGTCAAATGGTCAGGCCATGAAAATAATGTGCCCTCTCTTCCAAGGAAACCAAGAAGAAAAATATAACCTAACTTTACGAGCCAAACTTAGTCAGTGGTGATGATGGTGCTGCTGCTACTGCTGATAATACTACTACTTATAATGATGATGATGATAATAATGATGATAATAATAATGATGATAAAAATGGTAATAATAATTATTATAATAATGATGATGATCATGATTACGATGATGTGGCGGTGGTGATGATGATCAGGATGACGACAATGGTGATCATGATCATGATTATGGTGATCATGATAAACATGATGCGGAAGGTAAGAACAATGATAATAATAATGATGATAATAATAATAATAATAATAATAATGATGATGATGATGATGATGATGATGTGGTGGTGGTGGTGGTGATGATGATGATGAAGACAATGGTAATCATGATGATGATGACGATGACATTTGTAATGATG
>JADBJO010012025.1:57500-60779 GCA_016801955.1 Conus betulinus
ATGGATATTCTGGTGAAATCCTGGTGAGAGTGCTGAGAGAGAAGAGAGAGAGAGAGAGAGAGAGAGAGAGAGAGAGAGAGAGAGAGAGAGAGAGAGAGAGAGAGAGGTTAGGATAACATTCGGGTGTGTGGTGGCGGAAAGGGAGGTGGAGAAGGCAGAAAGTGGGGGGGGGGGGAAGGAAGACGGTTTTAAGATTACATGAATAGGAAAGGGGAGGAGGAGATAAGAGGGGGTAGTGTGGAGAAGGGAAGTGGCATAGAAGCGGGCATGCCATGATGAAAACTGAATGCATGGATGATGAAAACTGCTGTTCATCTATGCTGAAATCACAAGACACCCTCTTGTGTTCTTCTTTCCCAACAGAGTGGACAGAGAAATCTTTCCACTGAGGTGCAGTTGGGCAGCAGGTTACAGCATGGACTTGAATTCACTTTATCCTGCGCACCAGCTGCCTGCCCTGCACAGGCTACATTATCCTGCGGCACCAGCTGCCCTGCCCTGCACAGGCTACATTTATCCTGCACACCAGCTGCCTGCCCTGCACAGGCTACATTATCCTGCGCACCAGCTGCCTTGCCCTGCACAGGCTACATTATCCTGCGCACACCAGCTGCCCCCTGCTCTGCACATGCTACATTATCCTGCACACCAGTTGCCCTGCCCTGCATAGGCTACATTATCCTGCACACCAGGTGCCTGCCCTGCACAGGCTACATTATCCTGCACACCAGCTGCCTGCCCTGCACAGGCTACATTATCCTGCACACCAGCTGCCTGCTCTCCGGACAGGCGACTTCAAGGTTAGTTCACTTTTTCATGCGCGGACGTGCTTTTCAGGGCTAGGGAAATGAGAACAAAAAAAAAAAAGCAGCAACAACATTAGAGCTCACTTGAGGATGGTAAATGTCTTGAGGAAGTCAGATATATGTCCTGCCTAAATCCTTGCCAAACATCGAATGGATGGAGTAAATCATTGACAGCATAGAAGTCTGTGAAATCAGGGCCAAATCTGGCATCATCAAGGGAGACACAAATATACAAATCCTAAGAATCGGTTATATTACAAAAGCGTCCATTGCTCGAAGGCATGTAGGCAATCGACCCTTTTTTCATCATTCTAGCATGAAACAGGACTGTTGAGTCATGGTTGTTATTTTTGATTTTTTTCGTTCAGATTTGGAAATTTGGGCAAATGCATGCCAACAGCATGGAGCCCTTATTTTAGGGGTAGGTTTCTTACAAAAAAGTTTTTAAAAATTCTGCTTCACAGAAACTCAATCTTCTTAATAGTACTTCAGTTGTGTAATGCTGCATGCTACAAAATTGTAAACAGCCATGTCTCTACTCTTCTGTTCAATTTGTTTATATTTGTTGTTTGAAATGTGGTGTTCCTAGCTGATTCTGTGTCTTGTTTTGACAGCCCATGGAGAGTCACAGTATGTCTTTGCTGATGATTGTATCTCTCAAAAGGCCTGAAAGATAGCCTTCTATATGTTTTTTTTCCCCTATCATAACAGCTAGGCAAAGAATTATCCTAAGCATGTTTTGGTCAAAACCTACCACACTTCAGACTTGTGTACAGGTCAGAGTTCGGGGGTTACAGCAAAGGTCAAGTAGTAAGAACCACTGATAATAGTAATGGTAATAAAATAAATGTAAGCCATGAGCCCGTTGTCAAAAGTGAAGAGAAGAGAAGAGGACAGTGCAGACAGGAAAGCCCCATGTGAGAATTGGGGGCGAGAAACATCTCATTAAATTTTTCAATTATTAAGTTGGACCAAAATACACTCACTGATGACTGTTCAGGTGTATTGAGCACACACAGACACACACCACAGTTCACATAAAGACACCAACCACACACACACGCGCCCACACGCACGCACCCCTCCACCCCCCCCCCCCAACACCACACCACACACACACACCCACGCACTGCACACACCACATACACACACCCCCCCCCTCCACACACACACACAAAAGGGGGAGGGGAATAAATGGAAATATTCACTATTCAGCCTATTGAAAGAAAAAAGAAACAGGGGGTAAAGAGGCACAGGACAGAGAGAGTAAGGCAGAAGGGCCCTGGCTCAGCTAGACGTCAGTGACTCTCAAGTTCATCCCCGCTGGCTGTGTGGTGGTGCCCCAGCGGCTGATGACAAGGCTCCCCCATGTGCTTTCTGTACACACGGTCTCTGGGGTTCTGCCACACTGCATGTGCCTGTGTGCGTGTGTGTGTGTGTGTGTTGGCGTCTGCGTCTGTTGAACTGTGTGTGTGTGTTTGTGTGGTGTGCTCAATACACCTGAACAGTGATCAGTGAGTGTATTCTGGTCCAACTTAATAATTAAATGAGATGCTTTTCACCAATATTAATAATAGTAATGAGAAACAACAAAATAGTAATAACAATAACAGTGATAAGAACAATAGTAATATAATATGATAGTAATGATGAGGAGTAATAATAATAATAAGAATGTAATAATGACAATAATAATAATAATAATAATGTGGGAAGGAGGAAGAAGGAAGATGGGGAGGGAGAGGACAGAAGAGCAAATAGGAGCAAAGGAGAAGCATATAGATTATGGGAAAGACGGAATCTGTTATGTATAGTAGTAGTTATGATAATAATCAATGATTAATAACCATACAATAATGATGTAATGATATAGGAGGCTGGAGAAAATGGATGGTTGGAATGCAAAGAAATATACTAATGCATAATGATCATATTAAGAAACCTAGTAAATATAATAGTTGTAAACAGTTATGAAGTGTAACAACAATTGTAATGAGAGAAAACATTAGAATGGGTAAAATTAATACTAATAGCTATCATTTTTAGTGATAATGAGATGATAATGGTGTTGTTTACGCTGATTAAGATAGTAAGAATAAGAACGTGTGTGTGTGTGCATGCGTGCGTGTGTGTGCTCGTGTGCATGTGCGCGCGCGCGCGCGCTTGTGTGTGTGTGTGTGTGTGTGTGTGTGTGTGTGTGTGTGTGTGTGTGTTGTGTGTGAATGTGTGTGTGTGTGTGTGTGTGTGTGTGTGTGTGTGTGTGTGTGTGTGTGTGTGTGTGTGTTTGATGGTGATGATGGTGATAGCACTGATAGTAGTGATATGATGACAATGATAATGATAGCAATAAAGATGAAAGTATTATTAGTAATAATGATGGTTTGTGTCCAGGAATAGAAATTGTCAACCTGTAAAAGCTAACAGTATTGCTTTAGCAGGGAGAGGGTTGTGTATGCTAGAAATCATAGGTTTT
>JADBJO010012026.1:0-10000 GCA_016801955.1 Conus betulinus
GGCTGTTCATAAACACAAGCGACGAAGAAGAAGAAACATGTTCTCCACACAGCAAGCACAATAAATTACGTTGAACTATCAGAAGAAGAACCGCAGATTCACATTCACAAAGCACATTAATCCATAGCAGAAGAACCGCAGATCCACAATGCAAAGCAATCCATAGAAGAACTGCAGATTCACAAGGCACAGTAAACCATTGAATCCCGGCGAACACGATTTCAGCAAAGTTCCATAGAACACAATAAACTTCGATTCGACGTGTGTAGTTGATCTAAAACAAAAAATTAACTAACTTCTCCGTGTATTGATATTACAATTTTCACATCAATAAACCCAGCCCACCGACACACATGAGGTGGTACAATTAGCGCACGTAAATTTTCTTGCAGGAGTTTTAAGTCTTTCTCGGCGACACAGCCTTCACAACAATTTTAATACAAATAAATTTCCTGGCACATATTTCACTGGTACCGTCATCAGAAGTATCGCACATACACATTGACCATCGACGCAGCTACTGACTTGAAAGTCAGCCTCTCCACATAGTATCACTACGGAGAAAACGACGATTTAAACAAAATAAAACTAAGCTGCACACCAAAGCCTCGGCCGTTAGTTCTTGCTCTCTCTCTCGTCAATATTATTATTTTCGTCATGTACTTACCTAATTTTACCTTGACGTCATAATACTTATTTTTACGTTGACGTCACAATACTCCCCCTCCTCAAAAAAAAACACCAAAACAATGACCAAATTGTTTTTTTTTTGAAGAAGTAAACAAACAGCAGAATACACAAACCCAGATATCACACATCAAAACAGCATCATAAAACTACAGTTCACACAAGGAAACTCACTTTCTAAGGGATCAACTGATTCTCACATGAACGGGAGAGAAGGTCAGCGAAAACATTCGCCGAACCAGGAACTGGCTGGACTTCATACGAGAACTCCTGCAACGACAACGCCCATCTCATAATTCTTGAGTTCTTGAAGTTTGACGTTCTCAGGTACGTCAAGGGCACGATGATCCGTCTGCAAGATAAACCTGACTCCCCATAGAAACCTAACAAATTTTTGCACAGCCCAGACAATGGCTAAACATTCCCGTTCAATAGTACTGTACGCCTTCTCCAACGATCCAGCAACTTTCGACTAGCGAACACGACTGGGTGAAGAACATCATCATTCTCCTGAAGCAATACAGCACCCAAACCAACAGAACTAGCATCAGTTCTGAGAACAAAAGGATTACCCACCTAGGTAACAACAACACAGGTGCAGAGGACAGATTCCCCGAATCTTCCTCAAAAGCTTCAGCACACATCAGGGGTCCAAGAAATAGACCTTCCAGCACGATCAGCATCTTTGATCAAATCCGACAGTGGAGCACTCAAAGTAGCAAACCCAGGAACATATCTCCTGTAAAAACTGAGCAACCCCAGCAAAGACCTGACCTGTTTTCCTGGTAGTAGGAGTGGGGAGGGAAGAAGATCAACATGGGATGACAAAACCGACTCAGGGAATTTTGTTATCTGATTCAATTAATGATAATGAGTGATATTTTTCTTTTAAACCTGAAATTAACGTCGATTGTGTCAGACTAGTTTCAAGATCAATACTAGAATGCAGTGGTACTATCCAAGATGGGTGGTTATCGTTCTTGATTAAAAAAATCATTAATAGGGGAGGGTGGGCTCTTCCTGATAATATTTTGAACATTGAAACACCTTTATTATATTCTGATTTCACTTTTAACGGCAAATATTCAACGCCTTATATTCAGAAGCCAGCAGAGAGTCGACGACTTTAGAACTATTTTCAAGGCTCATCTATGTGTCTTACTAAAAGTTTCATAATATCACTTGTTGAGTCCCAAACAGTTAAAACATAATTTATGTAAGTTTCCATGTAAGAACGGAACCACATTTTTCGACTATGCAGATTCAAGAATTGTTTCACTATCGAGAGCTGATAAATCTTGTTAGAAATGATGTTACATATCCTTATAATGCGATCCTTTTAAATGTGATCCGACCATGACAAATTGTTATCAATTACAACCCCAAATACTTTACGGCTATTAGTTTCTTCAACTATTTTGGTTATTTTGGTAGGGAGCAAATGAAGAATCAGGAAGATTATAACGTTTTTGTCCGGTTGTTGTCAGTGTGTACTTCATTTTCTGTGGATGTGGACACATGCGAATTTGTTCTGACCAGTCAACTGAGTGGTTGATATTCTCCTGAAGAGCTGTTGAGACCTCAACAACATTAGTGCTATTGGTGTGTAAAGTTATGTTATCAGCAAACAAATAGCATGCTAATGGTAATAATGATAATAGCATCCGTCTGTCACAAGAGACAATAGTGTTGCGCGGTGAATTAGTCAGACTCTGTTGCAGTTGCTGTGAAGTCTCGATAATGAATGTCTGTTGCTACTAACATAATTCTTTGCCATCTGCGGCGCCTCTGTCCTTTCCAATGGGCCTCTCTCCTCTGCTCTGCTTGTTTGATGCCAGCCTAGTTGGTGGACCACCAGTTGACCCGGGTGTGAAGCTGCTGACTACAGGTCTACTGGGTCGAGACTGCCTGCCTGCAGGCTGTGCTTACATACATCTTAGTAGGGCGGGCTCTCCTGTCAGTCTTGAGCCCATAGCCAGTTCACCATGCAGCTTTTCCTTTGGGATGCCACCGTTGTCCATGCGGCTGACGCGGCCAACCCAGTGCAGGCATCTCTGTGCCAGCATGCCGAACACACTGGGCATCCCCGGCTAGGCCAGGACGTCCTTGTTGGTGGTACGGTCCTGCCAAGCGATGCCCAGGATTGTCTGAGTGAGCGCAGGTAGAAGGCATTCAGTCTGCATTCTTGTCGAGAGTACAGGGTCCATGCTTTGCATCCATAGAAAAGAGTGCTCAGCATGCAGACTTGGCACACTTTCATCTCGGTGTTTGACATTAGGATGGTTTTGTCCCAGACTCTCTTTGCTACATGGGCCATCACAGTTCCAGCCTCGCTGATTTGCACGTTCAGCTCAGCGTCCAGAGAGAGATTGCTGGAGATGGTGGAGCCCGGGTAGGTGAAGCCATTGGTCACATCGAGGGTTTGATCGCCGATGGACATACAGAGCGTGTTGCTGACCTCTTGGCCAATGATGTTTGTTGTCTATAAGCTGATAGTGAGGCTAAACTCGGCGTAGGCATCCGCAAAGCAGGTGATGAGATGTTGTAGCGCTTCTTCAGGGTGGGCAGTGAGAGTAACATCTTCCTGATGAGGACTTCCACACCTTTATCTTTGCTTGGAGGCATGCCAGGTTGAAGAGGCTTCCATCACTCCTAGTGTGGAGGAAGATGCAGTCTTCAGACTGTCAGAACAGCAGCAGGGAGAAGGAGATGCCAAAGAGTATGAGTGAGTATGCAACTTTGTTTGACACCGCGCTTGTTTGGGAAGGGGTCTAAAAATAAATGGTCGTATTTGACAGTGCTATTCATGTTGTCATGGAAGGACGTGATCATCTTTAGGAGTTTAGGGGGACATCCAATCCTGTGTAGTAGAGTAAAGAGTCCTGACCTACTGACCAAGTCGAACGCCTTGGTCATGTCGATGAAGGCAATGAATAATGGTCTTCTCTGCTCGTGGCACTTCTCTTGTAGTTGCCTCGGGGAACCTGGAAGCTCTGTGCCTTTGGGTACACTCGTTCGGCGGGTAGCTGTAGCCTGTTGAGGATGACACGGGCGGAGGCTTTGCTAATAATGCTGAGGGATAGTCCACGATAATTGTTGCAGTCGCTGTGGTCAGCTTGGTTCTCGTAAAGCATGATTATGTTTGCATTGCGCATGTCCTGGAGTACGCTCCCTTCCTCCCAACAATGCAGCACAAGCTCATGGAGATGACTGAGGGGAGAACTCTCCATGCCAGCTTTGGTGACTTCTGCTGCAGAAATGCCCTTAATACAGAGCTTTACGACAGGCTAGCAACTCGCTGGCCTTGCTGAGTTCCACGATGGTGAGTGGGGCGTCGAGCTCTTTCATGGCAAGCAGGGAGGTGGTGTTCTCAATGGCTGTGTGGGTGACTAGCTTCTCTCCTGGAGTACAGCACCTGGTAGTGCTCTGTCCATCTCTCCATGTGTTTTCTGCAGTCGGTGATTCCCTCCCGTGACGAAGATTTGAGAGGATCAATCTTGATGGCGCTAGGGCCGAACGCTTTCTTCATGCCTTCGTACATTTCGTGGATGTTGCCCAATATCGGCGATCTGGATGCTCTGTCACAGGTTCAACCAGTACTCATTCGCACATTTACGGGTGGTCCGTTTGGTGTGTTGTGAGCTTTGCAGAGTGCTGCTAGCGTCTTCATTGGGGGCTCTCTATTGTGATTGAGGAGTGTGGCTTGCTTAGCAGAAATGACAGGCTCCATTTCCACAATTCCTGCATCAAGGCAGTCTTCATTTTTTTCTCACTCTCTTCTCATAGATGTCTGAAGTGGATTGGTAAATCACATCGTAGATTTGGTTCGATCATGATGAAGCGCAGTCGTTTGGGCAGTCCTCTAGGACCTCGTCAATGGTTCTGGCGAAGCGTTCGCACAGTTCGGGAACTGACGTCATGGCTGTGTTGATTCCAGGATGTCCCTCCTGCTTGGGCTGAAGATGCACCTTGCTGCTGACTAGGAGTGGTCAGCATTGCAGTCAGCGGTATGATAGCTGCAGGTGATGAGCACATGGTTGAGCAAGGGTCTTCAGGTGATCACAAAGTGAAGCTGATGCCAGTGACGGGATCTGGGGTGCCCTCAGGACACTCTGTGGTGTGGCATGGTGGGAAAGACGGTATTCATGATACAGAGGCCGAGGTAGGAGCAAAGCTCGAGTAGCCACTGTCCATTGTCGTTGAGTTTGCAAACGCCAAAGCGGCTGATGCAGAAGGGCCAGGATCTGTGGTCTGCACCAAAACGGACGTTGAAGTCCCTGAGCAGGAACAGGTGTTCCTTTGAAGGTTCCTCCACTATCTTGGGTTCCAGATCTTCATAGGATTTATACTTAACCCTGGCTGAAGAGCAGCGTGTGGGGGCGTAGACGCTAAGGATGTTTGTCTGTCCCAAAGAGGTCGTGACCTGGAGAGAGAGAGGATTCGCGCTTTCCATTTGGAAGTTGATTCACTGAGGATAGGAGATAGTTTCACACTGCGAATTCGATGCCATACAGTCGGTGCTCCTCTGGCTCCAGGCCTTTCCAAAAGAACGTGCAGTCCTCCCTGGGGCTGACGCTGGAGGGGAGTCTTGTCTCATGCAACACAGCAATGTTGATTTTGAACCTCTTCAGCTCGCGGTCGATGATGGCTTTTCCTGGCGTCGTCAACTTGCTGGAGGTCATCAGAAGGGCGATGACACATCGCTCTGATGCTCCAATTGCCAGCCGCAAGGGTGACAGTTTGAATTTCTTTTCCCCTTTATTGCCTGGTGCAGGGTTTACGGTCTGCGCTTCGCTCTTCCCTGAGCTCTAAGCACCCACTGACGCAGGTAGACTGTGGCGGGTCAGCATCATATTGAATGGGTGCTGCAAAGCTTGAGGCATATGGCAGCTGACCAGTGAAACGCGATGGTGTCTCCCACCATCGGAACAACCCGCTGCGCTTGAGCTTACGCTAGTACGCTCTTTGTCTTTAATTCGTACCTGCTGTCTCCCATGTTGTTTTTGTCGTTGGGACAGCAGCACTGCAGCGACCTCTCCAGGGCGCAGGCCTGAGCGAAGTGTGGGGAGATCCTAGGGTGCCCAATCCCCAGAATCCCTCTTTCAGCTTTGCTGACATGATCCAATGGAAAGGAGAAGCCAGCACAGTATTGTACCAGCGCAGCTACAGGAGGTGCTGCTGTTCTACCAAACAGTGGTACTTTGAACTGAAATTTGTCCTGGCAGCAGAGCAGCAACTGACACGGGTGACTTTTCCAGCTGTTGAGCCACAGAATAATGAACTTGTTTGTGGAGGTAATAGAGGTTTCAACACATCTCAGTTAACAAATGATTTGTCTTGTGATGACAAGCATTAACCACGTCCTCAAGTCCTATTGACCTCTCTTGTTACACCAATAAACTCTAATGATTTAAGCATGACAGACAGACAGACAGAACGAAAATGAGAGATAAATGTAAGAGACACTTCTGAGCATCTTGGAGTACCCAAAGGCTCCCTTGCAGTGTTGGCTCCAACATGAAGGTACACAGTAATTCACTCTAGACGTGGACCCCTATAATGAGACCAGCTATAACCAATATCAATTTGTAACGAGACAAATATCGTCATGTTTTCGTAAAACATACCTGAGCTATTGGTCATCTTCGAACCTTCAATTCCTAAGTCAAGCACAACACAGAGAAAAACAGTGTAACCCATGAAGTCCTTATTGTCCATACAGTATGTCTTTGGTTTGACAATACGACATCCGCCTTCCACTGGGCCCTGTATACTTGAACTTGGAGCCATGGGTTCTTGCATAACTGAGGTTGTAAAACTCACAGCAACTGCACATGCAGTCTGCTGACATTGTTGTGAAGAGGGCACGGTGTGGTAGTGAAGTAATGAATGCAATTTGTAAAGGCCCACACAGACGCTGTCAGGTGGAAAAGATTATCCGGACAGCAAATCATGGGAAGTATTTTTTTTTCCAGTGACAGCTATAAATGGGCTATGCAGTCAGTTAGTCACCCAGACACAGCATTAGCATCTTCGAATGCGAAGGAAACCATTCTCTGCTCTACCGACACCACAATTTGTGTACACATAATAATTGACCCCAGTTATGATCGCGATAGTTGATATTATCACATCCCTTTATATCTAAGAAGAATAGGTGCCTTGGCAGTTGTATTTGCATTATACACGAAACAAAGAAACAATCATTAAAAAGCTAGCCCACCTGCACACACACACACACACACACACACACACACACACACACACACACACACACACACACAGAGAGAGAGAGAGAGAGAGAGAGAGAGAGAGAGAGACGATCTTTGGGCTTCACTAGACAACCTTCTTTGCTTGTCTAAGGCATCAACCCTAGTCACTGACAAGGTCGCAGGTTGCACTGGATTGCAATTTTCTGTCTTTATTAGCAGGGATATGAACTTGGTTATATAAACAATTGTTTCAGTTTTGTGTTTTTAACATTGGTGATTTTTTATTTCTAAAATATTAAACACTAAGTGCATTTATCTTAAAATAGAATATCACGGACAGTTGTAAAATGAGTGGGCATTATCTGCAGAAGCGTAACTGTAAAATGGGCGGTAAGGTAGCAATTCACACACCTGATGTGTATCTAAGTTTGTTGCAGTTTACCCTGTTACACCCAATGTCAAAATATAAACGTGGTACGAAAACATGCTCCAGTATTAGTATTTATATTGACATGCTTTTCTTTGTCTCAGTGCACGTTTAAAGGAATTATTCAGATCAGAACGTGATCTAAACCATTTTCTCCCAGACCACAAAACATGAAACAACCATTTATCCTGTGCAAGCGTAACGTTTTAGATTCATGAACTTCACATCATTTTCTTTCATTCATTAGCTTCTGTTTATATTCTTCTTTTGTCTTGAGAACAGTGACCTGACTGTCTTCCTGTAGCGAGATCCCATAGCGTAGTAAACAAGAATGTTAAAGCTAGAATTGATGAAAACAAATATTTCACAAATCCACAAAGTAGTCACATAGAATTGTGGTTCCGTCGACCAACATTGATTTCTGGAAAAACGAAATGAATGATTGGAGTCAAAGCAACGGGGACAACACAGACGATGAACAGAACGGAAGTACCAACCAGCATCTTGGTGAGGGCCACCTCTTGGGCAGAAATGGAGGAGGATGTTCCCGCACGCCATGTCACAATCTGACGAAGCTTTACAGTGGTAACTATTGTTGTCACCACCACGACCGTCATCACACATCCGGGCAAGCTAACACCAAACACAGAAGTATCCAGAATGTCAATTAACTGTTGGTTATTTTTATAAAATGCCCCAGCAACAAAAGACTTCATAACACAGCACCGGACGTTGGGTCGAAAATACAACCAATGTGGAATCGGAATGCCACGATGAAAAACAGACCAAGCACCAGGACGTATACAACAACAATGACCAGAGCCATTGTTCTGGTACGCAGAATTTCTTGAACTTTGAGGATTGAGGACACAATAGCATCTTTCAAAGGCAATGATCGCTGTAAGAATTTGAGAAACAAAAAAGACTCCCTCTAGTCCAAAAAACTGATTATTTGCTAAGAAAGTCATCGTGGGTCCAAATTGTTCTTTGGTAGTGAACTGCAAATACAGCTGCTCACCATGAGCACACATTGCCGTGATCAATAGCAATTCATCTGCCATGGACAAAGCAAACAGACACAGGTTGACACGATCCTCGAGTCCTTGAATATAGAACACCACCATGTTGATGACGTTTCCTGGTCCACCAATCAGAAACAGGAATGCCAGCACATTGTTTTTCATTCTGTAAAAAATATTCTCTATTTCTGCACTTACTATGTTGTCAGGATTGTCCCATGGCAGAAACTCCATTTCACTGAAAATGATTCTGACACAGTCATCATGGAGTGAAGTGTTAAGTCCAATTGTCGCTAGGTCAGTGTGTACAGATGTAGTATTTTGGATCGGGGAGTTGTGAACCAAAGAGCTTATCATTGTCAAACAAATATATTACAATTCAGATACTGCTGCAGTTTCTTTTCTCAAAGTCTGTACTCTTCAATGCTTTTCATTTTCGTCCTGTTGCCGGCGCACACACACATACACACACACACACACACACACACACACACACACACACACACACACACACACACACACACACACACACACACACACACACACACACACACACACACGCACGCACGCGCGCACACACACACACACACACACACACACACACACACACACACACACACATACACACATTTTTAATCTGAGTTCTCATAGGCATCATCAGACGCACCTATGTACCTGCCCCTACTCTCACATGCAAGTAGTCTCTCTTAACAGTGCATTGTCCTCTGTCATAACCACCGTTGTCTAAATAATAACACGAGACTGATTTAAATTATTTATCTCCTAGTGCAGGAGGAATCTTTCCAGAAAAAGAAAATCGCCATCACTGACATTGTTCCGACATCTCCTCACTAACTATTACATAATAAACCAGTGAAGTAATTTTTCATTATCGTGGTAACCGGCATTCATTTTCGTCCTGTTGCCGGCGCACACACACACACACACACACACACACACACACACACACACACACACACACACACACACCACACACACACACACACACACACACACACACGCACGCACGCACGCACACACACACACACACACACACACACACACACACATTTTTAATCTTGAGTTCTCATAGGCATCATCAGACACACCTATATGCCCGCCCCTACTCTCACATGCAGGTAGTCTCTGTTAATAGTGCATTGTCCTCTGTCATTACCACCGTTGTCTAAATCATAAGCAGGACACATAAATCATTAATCTCCTAGCGCAGGAGGAATCTTTCAAGAAAAAGAAAATCGCCATCACTGACACTGTTCCGACATCTCCTCATTAACTATTGCATAAAAACCAGTGAAGTAATTTTTCATTATCGTGGTAACCGGCACACAATCCATCTTCAAGGAGCAGTCAGTGTCAAGTTGTCATGAGGCAATGCTAATGAACTGACATTGCACCACTGCCGAATAACTTCAATAGTGTTCAGTGGTGCCTGTCTGATCCAACATACGCAGGGCACCACCTAGTAAGCCCCCTGTTGCCGACAATAACAGCTTAATGGTGGAGCAGAGCGCATGTTTAGTGAAAATTCCCATGAACTTGTTGACACCAACGACCTCGACACGAACTCACTAAGGCCATAGACTTGGAAAGGAAATCAAAACCGAGGTCCCTCCGCCACCCCCCCTCCCCCTCCT
>JADBJO010012026.1:15000-17366 GCA_016801955.1 Conus betulinus
AATCTAACTTTCCAAGCTTTTGCCCAGGCGTCAATTTTATCTAAATCTGCCTGCAAAAGTAACGTTCTTGTAGCTGTGTTTTCCATTGCCAAAGACATGCTTGTGTCGTCAGCAAAGAGTTTGATATCCGAGTCTATATTCTGGATTATGTCATTTATATATTCTGGATTATGTCATTTATAAATACTAGAAATAGAAGATGGGCCAAGGACAGATCCTTGTGGCACACCTTGGAGAACGCTTTGCTGAGTAGATTTTTCTCCTCTGATTACTACTGACTGGTAAATATCTGAAAGATAATCACTGAACCAGTTCAACAAAGTACCCTCTATTCCAATGGCTTTAAGCTTAGCAGAAGACCTCAGTGCCATACACGATCAAAGGCTTTAGAAATGTCAAAAATATAGACTGGACAGGAATACTTTTGTCGTAATTTGTCACCAGAGCATCATAAATACTGATTGGTAGATTGTAGAATCCCCCTGAATAAATCCGGACTGAGCACTTGTTATAAGGTATTAGAAATCAGGAAGTTGTAGATTCGGCCGTGCACACATCTTTCAAAAAAGTTTTCCAACACACACAACTTAAAGAGATACTGGCCGATAGTTCGTACACTCATCTTTTCTACCTTTTTGTGAACTGACGTTACATTAGCAATTTTCCAGGGCTTTGGAAATCTTCCTTCTGTTAAAACAACGATTAAAGATATTGTTAAAGGTGAGGATATAATATCAACTGATGCAATCAACAGTTTTTGTTATGAATGGAGTCAGGGCCAGTGGCTTTTCTGGAGTTGAGATCTTTTATGATTTTTTTTTAGCCTCGGGAACAGTCAACACTATTTCAGTAAGTTGAGACGTAACGTTCGGGGTTATGTCGGGCAAGGGACTTCCGTCGTCTTCCACTTTACACTGGTTGACAAAGAAATCATTAATATATGAGCCTTTTCTAAAATTGAGTAATATGTCGTACCATTCACGGTTATTGGTGGAATGCTATCTGCATCAATACCCTTTTAACTCATGAACTGTCTGGCAATTTTCCACCATTCCTTATAACCAAATTTAACTGGGTCGATAACTATATAATTCAGTTCGTTATAATACTCCAGTTTCCTTTTCCTAACTCTATCAGTCACTTCATTTCGTAGTGCACGAAAGTTTTCCCAGTCTGTTTGGAGATTAGAAATCTTTGCCCTTTTATGAAGTTTGTTTCTCTTTTTATCAACCGTTTTAGTTCATTATTGAACCAGGGGGCATCCCTTGGACGAATAGTAACTAATTTAAATGGCATACATTGTTTTGCTATGGACATAAACGTATCCGTGAAAATGCTACTTGCTTCATCTATGGAGTTATTAGTCAGTATTTCATTCCAATCTTCATTCCATAAAGTTCACAAGATTTTCTTGGTCTAATTTGTCGTAATAAATACCGTTCTTTGGAATGGGCTTTGCTTGTAAATTAATTGTTTAAGCACAGCACATGAGACACTGTGGTCACTATAGAATGGAGGCAAAATTTCGACTGTTTTAATCACGTCTGGGCTCTGAGTAATAACTAAATCCAGTCAAGTTGCAGTATCATCTGTCATTCTTGTAGGAGAAGTTATAAGTTGCTTAAGCTGATAGCATTCAGTATATTTCTCATATGACTGGGAGGGTAGGGAAGTGCATTATCATTGAAATCTCCAAGTATGGTAAATGTTGTTAGGGTTCTATCTACTTTTCCTATGCTCTCTTCTGTTAGATTCCAGTAGTCACATGAGCATGAGGGTTGCGGTAGAATGATCCAACTAGTAAGCTCTCTTGGTTCATTTTAGTTTCTACCCATACAGCTTCTAGAAACTGGACTTGTAAGTCTGGGCGTGGTTTACAATAAAGATCCTCCTGATCTATATATCGCAACACCACCATTGTCGTTAAACTGTTGGTCTAATCTAACAGGAGGATGAAAATGTTTTAGACATATTAATGCATCAGAGACAGAGGGTGACAGCCATGTCTCAGACACGGTTATAATATCGAACTGGTGGGATTCTGCTTCAAAAAAGGTCCATTTTTTTTCAGACTACACGCATTAACGTGTACCACTCCGAGTTCTCGATGTCCGTTGGGACCAGGATTAGGATGAATGTCCCCGAATTTCATAAAGTAAGACACGTTCCCATTGTTTATTATCAAGGTTGTTGTCTGCGCTTGTCCATAAACAATCATAAAGCTCGTGTACTTTTATTCACCAAAGGAAATGAAGCTGTAATGTTTTAATGATCGTGAAGCTATACACGTATATAGATCAATTCTAAATCATTTGGTCGCCAAATGCTGCAGAAAAGAAGATTTGCAAATGAATAAATTACGCAGT
>JADBJO010012026.1:24781-27281 GCA_016801955.1 Conus betulinus
TTTTAAAAAACAAGACGTTTTCCTTGATACTTTATCGCACTGTTGTTCCAGATCACATGAGACACCCGGCAACTCTAAATGGTTTTTGCTCTTTAACCAAGCACGTAAAACCAAGTTTCCAAAAATGTGACTTGATAAGTTCAAATCCCTTAATTTGTGTACATTTTTACTGTTGCATAAAAGCATACACACTTTTCTCCAAACGCAGAAAATATGTTTTCTGGCTACTAGCCACCATTTGGTATTATTTGTGGCGTTATCTGTGTCGCTGTTTGAGCTTAGTTTGACAGCCCATTGTAGCAAACATGCAGTTTGAAATTCTTTTAAATCTATCATTTTAATCCCTCCCTTTTCTGTTTGGGTACACAGTACAATTCTTTTTAACTTTTTCAAAAGCTTTTTTTTTGTTGCAGTCTCTTTTTTTCCTCCACAAAAATCTATATAGTATCTATTCACTTCATCAATTACGTGATCCGGTACCACTATTACTTGCATAATGTAGACCCACTGTGAGATCAAAAAGTTTTTTACAATACTCACCTTTCCCATGATACTAAAATTTCTTTTTTTTTCCCACATTGCAATCAGACGTCTACAGTTGTCAATTCTACCCGCCCAGTTCTCTCATTTAGTTCAGATGCACAAGTACTATTGCTGAAATACACACCCAGAATTTTTCATTTTATTTTTAAATGTAAAACCCTGAAGATTGTGTCCATGCTTATTTTACTTCCTAGCCACATTGCTTCAGATTTATTTCTGTTTATTGTAAGACCTGATATAAAAGAAAACCTGTCAAATATATCAAGGGCTAAATCGCATAACGTCTTCGTCAGCTAAAAACAATGTGATGTCATCAGCGTACAAGGCTATTAATAATGTACAAATACCGTCAGCTTTATCTCTACACCTTAAACTTAATGCCCTTAATCTCAGAAGATTGCCGTAGTTTGATTGCCAACAGTTCAAGGGCTAGAACAAAGGGTAAATGGAGAGAAATGGGCAACCTTGCCTGATTCCCGATTCCACACATTAAAGGCTCGGAAAATCCACCCGCAGTAGTAGTTCATCATACTGCTTACAGAGTTGGTTGTCAATATTGATACCCAATTAATGAAAAGCGCTCCCCGAACCATACAATTTAAAGGAATTTAACATGAATTCTTTGGAAATACAATCAAAAGCGTGAAAATAATCGATAGTTTAATAGTAAGCCTGGTCTGTTGTCTTGACGCAGCTGATCTGTGACATCATCAATCAAACGAAGCAATGTAGATACTCGTCTTCCCTTTACATATCCAACCTGATCATCGCATATCAGATTATCTATGACACTGCCTAATCGCCGTGCCAGACTTTTAGCTAGGAGTTTATAGTCCACATTAGTTAAAGATATTGGTCGCCAGTTATTTGGATCATTCCTTGATAAACTTTTTCCCTTATGTATAAGTGTTATAACGGCCTTACGCTGAGAAGAGGACATGCTACCTGTTTCAAATGCAGCGTTAAAAGACGCCATTACATACTTACTGATACGACTCCAGAACACTTTGTAGAACTCGGCTGTTAGTCCATCACTGCCAGGACTAGAACCATTTTTCATTTCTTTTCAGAGCACTTCTAATGTCTTGCTCTAAAAAGATTGCTGTCACAATATTCTCTATCGTTTATTAGATAAAGAAGGTACAACCACACCACGCAAGAAGCATGCGTTCTTTGTAACATATTATCACTATTTATCTCTTTTCTTATATAAATTCTTTAAATAATCCCTCTGTGCAGCTTGAATGTTTTTTTCTGTCCCGTAACCTCAACCCCCATCTGCATTTTTTTATACTTTCCATAATTTTCGAGTTAGCACGGGCTTTTCTCTAAACCAAGAAAAAATTTAGTGTTTCTTTTCGCCCTGCTCTATCCACTGGGCACGGGGCACGTACCTGTGCCGCACGGGGTTTTTGTTTTCTTCTTTCTTCTAATTCTAACTGAAGTTTCACGTGCTCTCTTTTTCCGCAGTGTTTCACTGCAATCTGGGTCAATGCTGAGAGCAGTATCTAATGTGTTCAAATCAGCGTAAAGGTGTGCTATTTTATTTTCTAGTTGACAATGCTTTTCTCTTTTGAAAACTTGATGGTACATTCTTTGATTTTAACTTTTAATAATTCCCAAGTTACCTGATCGCTTCTCTCTTCAGGTCCTTTTCAAAATGGTCTAAAAAGTTGTTCAAATAATTAACATAGTTTATATCAGAAAGTAACGAGCTATTAATTTCCAGTACCCTTGACCATATTCAGTATCTACAAACTTAACAGACATGAAGCCCTCCTCTGTGATCGGAGAAAGACACACACTCTGATACTACTTTGCACTACTTTTTCAAAGATGGATGAGTTGGTCAACATGTAATCTATTCTTCTAGCAAGCAAAATGGGTTTTCTTTTTTTTGACCAGCTAAATTCCTTCTCTTCATTATGAAATAATCTCCATGTATCGTGTAAATCAC
>JADBJO010012026.1:29781-43410 GCA_016801955.1 Conus betulinus
ACCATCCTATTTTATATATATATATATATATATATATATATATATATATATATATATATGTATATATATGTGTGTGTGTGTGTGTGGTGTGTGTACAAGTCTAAAAATATGATTAAAATGGAGGTTAAAAAAACACCAACAAACTTGTTTCAAGCTCTCTGCTCTCTTCAGGGTGTTCGTTTTGGGCATGCTACCGGTGTTATATATATATTGTGTGTGTAAGCGTGAGTTCTGCATGTGTTTTTCACGTGGCCTGTATCTTTTTACAATTTTGATTTTTTTGGGGGTGCGTTCAGGGAGGGCGTGTTAAGGAATGGTGTGTTGACAAGAATTTCCATTTGTGCCTGCAATTGTTTCTCAACTTTTGAATTCAGAGTTGCTAGATGAGGTTTGCATAATATCAGCCACTTTTCTGTAGAACATAGGTTGCATTTTTTTTTAGAGATATTTATTGTATGGTGCTGCTCTTTTTTTATGATTTTCCATGATATATTGTGTCTCTTTTTTTTATCTTTAAGTTTCCAAATGTGTTTACTTAGTTCTGTTTGGTTTTTTATATTTTTTCATTTTTGAAGGACTGTTTATGGTTTGCATATCTAGTTTTGAAATGGTTTGCAGTAATCCCTATGTATGTTTCTTTGTCACTATCAGTTGTTACTGTGGCTTGGTATACAATATTATTGTAGAGGCATTTATTATTCAGGGGGCATTGATCTTTTTTAGTGCAGTTACAAGATGTCCTTTTTGTTACCCCTTTTTCGGCTGTGTTGCCTTTAGTTTTGTTAGATGAGTCAATTATTTTTTTGAGGTTGGGCATACATGAATATGATAGCTTGATGGTGTTTTTTTGAATATTTTTAGATAGTACATGTTCTTTTGGAAATGATGTTATAAGAATTTTAAAGAAATTCTTTTCCTACATTAGTCTTTATTCTTCCATCATATGGGGGATTGTACCATATGATCTTCCTTTTCCTGTTTTTCTTATTACTGTTCATGTTATTATCTGGGGTTGTATTGTAGTTTGTAGTTGTAGCCACTTTTTTTTCAGTGCTTCCTGGTATTCAACTGCTGCACTGTTGAATACTTTCTCGTTGCATGACAGGTTAGATAGTCTTTTGTTTATGCCATTGGGTATGGTTTTTTAGGATAGAAGGTGGATGGTTACTTTTGATGTCTACATAGATGGGTAACACTTTTTTTTCCCTTTGATTTTCGATTTCCTTTCCAGACTTCAGCTTTCCCTATCTCTGCTTAAGTGTTCAGGGCGCTCTTTAACTATGTAATGCCCTTTTTTGTTGTGCGACTGTTTGTGCGACTGTCCTGTTATCCTCCTCTCTCTCTCTCTCTCTCTCTCTCTATATATATATATATATATATATATATATATATATATATATATATATATATATATATATATATATATATATATATATATATATATGTATTATGCTTGTTTTTGCCTTTGAGTGATTGCAGATGTACATGCAATGTCAAAGCATACATGGAGACCATCGTCGTAGCAAGCCTTAACCGTGTCATTATCATCTGTATTATATTCATCGACACCTTCATGTCAGTCACCATAACCATCACTGACTCCAGCAGTGTTCTGCTGTTGTAATAATGCTAATATTGCCCCCTTGGCGATAGCTGTGATGATCACCCTGATGAAAAAGGAAAGAAGGAAGAAGAAAGTTAAGAAAGATGAAAAAAGAAGAAGGAAAAGAACAGAAAAATATATAAGAACACACACACACACACACACACACACACACACACACACACACACACACACACACACACACTGAGAGATTCAAGACTTACATATGCTCAGGAAGTATTTTTTAATGCACTAAATATCTTTTAAAAACTTCAGAGCACTGATTGCAAAGCCTTCAAAATTGCCATAGGGCTTTCCACACATACGTCAAACTTAGGGACATACATTGAAGTGGGAGTTCTACCTCTATCTGAAATGAGAAAAGCTTCTACTTAAAAATACATCTTTAAAAGTTTCTCACAATTTTTTTGGCTCAGAAGAGGTATGTTTACATTCGGAAAAGTATTGTGGAAAACGTGCACAATATATACAATCCACAAAATCTGTTTTATTCATTTCCCTCAGATCTTCTAAAATATATATACACACACACACACACAAAAAAAATCGCTGGCAAACCTCTTTTTTTTTACCCATTCCAAAATGGGTACAATCAAAAGCTTCCTTTGACATCGACTACAATAATTTAACAAAAAAGGATGTTCACAACATTTTGAGAAATTTTGCCTACACTCACTTAGAAAATAAGTACAACCATCACTTTAAAAATATTCACAGATGGCTCAGTATTAGATGATAATAGCACGGGAGCAGCTTTCATAATTCCTAGCTGAAAAAATAGAAAAGTTATTTCCTCTTGGTAAAAGTCAGTCTATATATAGCGGAGAATTACATGCTATACTCAAATCATTGGCTTTCATTTCGAATTTCCCCATAAATAGCAGCCAAATCGTAATATGCGCTGATTCAAAACAGCATTGAATGGTATTAAGTCTTCTAATTCATGTGTCCGATTAGACATGATAACTGAAATCAATCATATAGTACACCTTCTTTTCCCAAAAAAGCATTAATTTTACTTTTTGTTGGGTGCCTTCTCATTGTGGTATATCGGCAAATGAACAAATAGACAAAGTTACAAAAAAAATCAGCTCAAAACCTTAGTGGTACAGTAACAATAAAATGTTCGCTTAGATCTGGCAGAATGTTTCTCTATCATAAATAAAAATCTCATGATAATGGAACAAAAACACTGAGGAACTCGGATATATTATAACAATTGCATCAAATGTAATGACAAAAACAACGGGATACCATCATACAAAAGATTTATTTTCTCATCCAAGGAGATTGAAAGTCTAATCCATAGGCTTCGTGTAAAAACTCGTTTAAAACAAAATATTGCAAAGATATTAAATGTATGTGTGTGAATTCTATAAATGTCAATCGTTTGCTGATTCATTGTCCCCAAAAAAAAAAGTTTTTTTTTTAATAAATCAGGTATTGAGGGTTTTGTTGATGAATCGACTCCTTTATCACTATCTAGTATATTAAACAATTTTGCTACTCTTGAATCTATTTCTAAATGTTTGTTAGGCTGTTCACTTAATATTTATCTTTAGCATTTGTGATTGTTACAGTTACAATTTTTAGTTTAGGTTAAACGTTCTGATGAATAGGGCGGGGTGGAGGGTTATGATTACATTCCTTACGTACTACTTTAAAACTTACACTCCCTTACACTCCCTAAAAATGCATCTCTCTCATTCTTTACATCAAGCTCGCTCTACACTATAATATTGTCTGAATCACATTGAGTGGAAGGACGATAAACTGAGAACAACATACTGAGAGAGAGAGAGAGAGAGAGAGAGAGAGAGAGAGAGAGAGAGAGAGAGAGAGAGAGAGAGGGTGGGTGGGTGGGGGGATAATCGTGGACACTAAGAAAACTCAGTTTACCTTAAAGTCCTTCACACTCCAAGCAGAACTGAAATAGCTAGGGACATAGAGGAGGGTAAAATGTATTAGCTGATAGCTTGTCCTTGAAGACATGGTCAAAGATAAAAGACAACCTGGAACGGACAGGCAGACGATCAAAAGAGTTCTGAGATGAAAGGTTTCACACAGGAATGACACACACGTCGTCAGTGGATGGTATCAGATATATCCGGCGACTGCAATCATTTCTGTCCTGCTCATCTCACTTGCATCTATCTCCAGGGCTAATCGTTAATGTTTCTTCTAAGGATTTCCCAATTATCTCTCCTTTGCCAGCCTCTGTTTGCATGCCAATCTCAGAAGCTACTTTTCTAAAACATCAACAAATCCCCGCAAATAACCAAACACAGTCAGAAAAAGAAGTAGTATTTGGACTTCTTGATAACATATATGAGGAGCAAGGACCCTGTTTGGATATGTTTTGTAGTCCCTCATTTGTTATGCAAGATGCTGACAAGTGCGTGCTGATTCTATCATGCTTCACAAAACAGCACTCGGGTTCCAGTCTACCTTACTTGTCGTGCACCACTTTAGAAGACCCTTTCCCCATACACACAGTCTACCTTGCATCACTTAGAAGAGCCTTTTCCCAAGTGCTCAAACAGTCTACCCTGGCTGCCCTGCATCACTTAGAGGAGCCTTTTCCCAGGTGCTCAAACAGTCTACCCCTCATCACTTAGAGGAGCCTTTTCCCCAGTGCTCCCAGTGCTCAGTCTACCCTGCATCACTTAGAGGAGCATTTTCCCCAGTGCTCAAACAGTCTACCCTGCATCACTTAGAGGAGCCTTTTCCCAAATGCTCAAACAGTCTACCCCTCATCACTTAGAGGAGCATTTTCCCTGGGGCTCTCAAACAGTCTACCCCTCATCACTTGAAGAAGCCTTTTCCCCAGTGCTCAGTCTACCCTGCATCACTTAGAGGAACTTTTTCCCAGGTGCTCAAACAGTCTACCTCTCATCACTTTGAGGAGCCTTTTCCCAAGTGCTCTGTCAACCCTGCATCACTTTAAAGGAGCCTTTTTCCCATGTGCTCAAACAGTCTACCCTGCATCACTTAGAGGAGCCTTTTCCCATGTGCTCAAACAGTCTACCCTGCATCACTTAGAGGAGCCTTTTCCCAAGTCCCTCAAACAGTCTACCCTGCATCACTTAGAAAAGCCTTTTCCAAGTGCTCAAACAGTCTACCCCTAATCACTTGGAGGAGCCTTTTCCCAAGTGCTCAAACAGTCTACCCTGCATCACTTAGAGGAGCCTTTTCCCAAGTGCTCAAACAGTCTACCCCTAATCACTTGGAGGAGCCTTTTCCCAAGTGCTCAAACAGTCTACCCTGGCTGCCCTGCATCACTTAGAGGAGTCTTTTCCCCTATGCTCAAATAGTCTACCCTAGAATTCTTCCAAGTAGTGAGAGACCTTCAACTTTACCACTATATTTTTATTGGAACGGCGCGCTTTTTAAGTCAACACAGACGTTTACATTTTGAAATATAACATCAAGGAAATGAAGAAGACAGTATTTGTTCCTGTCTATGAAGTACTAAGCAGTGTGTCCTTCGTGTAAACGTGTCCCTCGATGATCATTGTCGCGGTCACTAAGCCGGATGTCCTACCGCCCATACCCCTCTCAACTATTTTCTCCGGACAAAACACACAAAAACAAAAATTAAACTTCCAATCACTTTCATTCACACACACACACACACACACACACACACACACACACACACACACACACACACACACACACACTCACTCACACACACACACACACACACACACACACACACACACACACACACACACACACACACACACACACACACACATCACTCAAAACAAGGGGAAAGCAAACAATAATAACAAATGAACAACCTTGATAGCACCACAGCAAAGGGAAACAACCCCACAACCACTGCGATGGACCCCCCTTCACAAAGTGCACCGCAGGTGCCACTACCTGAGACCTATAGGGTATGACCTGCCCTGCCACAACTGGCAGCACTAAGGTCTGGAGTCGCATGAGGGAGGCGAGGCCAGCTACTGAGTGCAACGGTTAGGGACCTGGGGTGTTTGACGCAACAGTGAATGACACTGCAACACCAGGACAGTGCCACCACCTGTACAAGAATGGGTAGAAGGACCACCAGGCCCAGCCTCCTATGAGCGAGCTCAAATTCCTGAACTGCTGGGACTCAGGTGGATGGCACATAATGTGGAGGGATTCTAGAAAAGGGAGAAAACGAGAGAGACAACTGACGGACACTAATGATCCTTCCCTCCTGTATTCTCGCCTATCTGACTAGACGGACTGTCATCCCATGGACAGCAAATTATTTACAGCCCAGCATCTCTTAATTACATCAACATGGCGACATAATCAAAACACACCAAATAAGAAAATAAAATGCAAAAGATTCATCATTAGCAAAACAATTTTTCTTTTTAGAATGCAGCCGACTATTGGTAACGATGAAGCTGAAGATGACAACGAAGAGAGATTAAGACGACGACGAAGATGAGGACTGCGACAAAGATCAGGATGACGACAAAATTCCCAGTAGTGCTACCTACTGCCTAACACAAGACCACTATTAACCCTTGAAGGGCTTCCTGCATCACTCCTGTGCCCATACTTAATACTGTCTGCACTTAGACTCGTCTCGTCGATCTATCTATCCTCCTCCTGGTATGATATATTTGTGATGTTAGTGGTTATGGTGGATTGATAACAGTACTCAGACAGAAAACGTGAAGGAAATTAAGGGGAGAGAAGGGGAGAGAGGGGAGTGTGTGTGTGTGTGTGTGTGTGTGTGTGTGTGTGTGTGTGTGTGTGCAAATATGCGGGTGAGCAAGCATCTGTGCGCCTGCGCAAGTTGGACAAAGGTACAAAAGACATTTAAACAACAGAAGGGAGTGGAGGGGAGGACGAAGGGGGAGGGAAGAAGATCAACATGGGATGACAAAACCGACTCATGGAATTTTGTTATCTGATTCAATTAATGATAATGAGTGATATTTTTCTTTTAAATCATTGATACTGGCATTAACGTCGATTGTATAAATAACAGTATTTCACTAACAACTCCCTGAATAAGTCAGACTAGTTTCAAGAAGATCAATACTAAAATGCATTGGTACTATCTAAGATGGATGGTTATCGTCGTTCTTGATTTTAAAAAAAAATCATTAATAGGGGAGCGTGGGGCTCTTCCTGATAATATTTTGATATTGAAACACACACCTTTATTATATTCTGATTTCACTTTTAACGGCAAATATTGAACTCCTTATATTCAGAAGCCAGCAGAGTAGACGACTTGAGAACTATTTTCAAGTCTCATCTATGTGTCTTACTAAAAGTTTCATAATATCACTTGTTGAATCCCAAACAATTAAAACATAATTTATGTAAGTTTCCCTTCCTGTAAGAACGGAACCACATTTTTTTTTCGACTATGCAGATTCAAGAATTGTTTCACTATCGAGAGCTGATAAATCTTTTTAGAAATGATGTTACATATCCTTATAATGCGATCCTTTTAAATGTGATCCGACCATGACAAATTGTTATCAATTAAAACCCCAATAACTTTACGGCTATTAGTTTCTTCAACTATTTTGGTTATTTTGGTAGGGAGCAAATGAAGTATCAGGAAGATTTTAACGTTTTTGTCCGGTTGTTATCAGTGTGTACTTCATTTTCTGTGGATGTGGACACATGCGAATTTGTTCTGACCAGTCAACTGAGTGGTTGATATTCTCCTGAAGAGCTGTTTAGAGACCTCAACAACAATAGTGCTATTGGTGTGTAAAGTTATGTTATCAGCAAACAACTCGCATACTAATGGTAATAATGATAATAGCATCCGTCTGTCACAAGAGACAATAGTGTTGCGCGGTGAATTAGTCAGACTCTGTTGCAGTTGCTGCAGGTGAAGTCTCGATAATGAATGTCTGTTGCTACTAACATAATTCTTTGCCATCTGCGGCGCCTCTGTTCTTTCCACTGGGCCCCTCTCCTCTGCTCTGCTTGCTTGTTTGATGCCAGCCTTGTGTTGGTGGACCATCAGGTGACCCGGTCTGAAGCTGCTGAGTACGGGTCTACTGGGTCGAGGCTGCCTGCCTGCAGGCTGTGCTTACATACACATCTTAGTAGGGCGGGCTCTCCAGTCGGTCTTGAGCCCATAGCCAGCTGACCATACAGCTTGTCCTTTGGGATTCCACCGTTGTCCATGCGGCGGCTGACGTGGCAAACCCAGTGCAGGCGTCTCTGTGCCAGCATGCCGAACACGCTAGGCATCCCCGGCTGGGCCAGGACGTCCTTATTGGTGATGCAGCAGTCCCGCCAAGCGATGTCCAGGAGCCGTCTGAGGCAGCGCAGGTAGAAGACATGCATTCTTGTCGAGATTCCATAGAGAAGAGTGCCAGCATGCAGGCTTGGTATATACTTTCATCTTGGTGTTCGACGTTACCATGGCGTTGTCCCAGGCTCTCTCTGTTAGATAGTCCATTGCAGTTCAAGCCTTGCCGATTTGTACGTTCAGCTCGGCATCCAGAGAGAGGTTGCTGGAGATGGTGGAGCCCAGGTAGGTGACCACTTGGAGGGTATGATCGCCGATGGAGATGCAAAGAGTGCTGCTGGCCTCTTGGCCCATGATGTATGTTTTTTCTTCAAGCTGATAGTGAGGCCAATCTCAGTGCCGACGTCAGCAAAGCAGGTGATGAGCCGTTGTAGCGCTTCTCCAGGATGGGCAGTGAGAGCGACTTCTCCCTGATGAGGACTTCCACACCTTTGTCTTTGCTCGGAGGCATGCCAGGTTGAAGAGGATTCCATCACTCCTAGTGAGGAGGAAGATGCCGTCTTCAGACTGTCGGAAGACATAGCGCAGCAGCAAGGAGAAGGAGATGCCAAAGAGTGTGAGCGAGCATGCACCCTTGTTTGACACCGCTCTTGATTGGGAAGGGGTCCAAAAATGAATGGTCGTGCTGGACGGTGCCATTCATGTTATCATGGAAGGGACGTGATCATCTTCAGGAGCTGGGGGGACATCCAATCCTGTGAGGTAGGGTAAAGAGGCCTGACCTACTGACCAAGTCGAACGCCTTGGTCATGTCGATGAAGGCAACGAATAAGGGTCTTCTCTGCTCGTGGCACTTCTCTTGTAAAGCATAATGATGTTTGCATTGCGCATGTCTTGAAAAATAAGCTGCCTTCCTCCCAACACTACACCACAAGCTCATGGAGTGACTGAGGGGAGAACTCTCCATGCCGGCTTTGATGACTTCTTCTTCCGAAATGGCCTTATTACCCAGAGCTTTACAACAGGCTAGCAAGTCGATGGCCTTGCTGAGTTCCTCGATGGTGAGTGCGGCGTCCAGTTCTTCCATGGCAAGCAGGGAGGAGGTGTTCTCAATGGCTGTGTGGGTGACTAGCTTCTCCCTGGAGTACAGAAGTGCTCCACCCATCTCGCCATCTGTTTGCTGCAGTTGGTGATTACCTACTACTCCGACGAAGATTTCAGAAGAGCGATCTTGATGGCGCCAGGGCCGAACGCGCTTTCTTCATGCCTTCGTACATGGCGTGGATGTTGCCACAGTCAGCAGTCTGCATGCCCTGGCACAGGTTCAATCAGTACTCATTGGCACATTTACGGGTGGTCCGGTTGGTGTTGTTGCGAGCTTTGCAGAGTGCTGCTAGCGTCTTCATTGAGGGCTCTGTCTTGTGATTGAGGAGTGCGGCTTGCTCAGCAGAAATGACAGGCTCTACCTCCACAATTCCTGCATCAAACCAGTCTGCATTCTTTCTCACTCTCTTCCCACAGGTGTCCGAAGTGGATTAGTAGATAACATCGTAGGTTTGGTTCCACTGATGACGCGCTGTCTGTTGGGCAGTCCTCTAGGACCTCGTGAATGGTTCTGGTGAAGCGTTCGAGAACTGACGTCATGGCTGTACTGATTCGAGGACGTCCCTCCTGCTTGGTGCAATGGATTTGCTTGGGCTGAAGATGCACCTTGCTGCTGACCAGGGAGTGGTCAGCATCGCAGTCAGCACTGTGATAGCTGCGGGTGACGAGCACATGGTTGAACAAGGGTCTTCATGTGATCACGAAGTCCAACTGATGCCAGTGACAGGATCTGGGGTGCCTCCAGGACACTCTGTGGTGCAGTTTGGTGGGGAAGAAGGTGTCCGTGATACAGAGGTCATGGAAGGAGCAAAGCTCAAGTAGCCACTGTCCATTCTCCATGAGTTTGCAAACACCAAAGCGGCTGATGCAGCGGGGCCAGGATCTGTGGTCTGCACCAATCCGGGCGTTGAAGTCCCCGAGCAAGAACATGTGTTCTTTTGCAGAGACCTCCCTGATCTTGGCTTCCAGATCTTCATAGGACTTATACTTAACCTCGGCTGAAGAACAGTGTGTGGGGGCGTAGACGCTAAGGGTGTTTGTTGGCCCCAAAGAGGTCGTGAGGTGGTTCACACTGCGAATCAGACGCCATACAGTCGGTGCTCCTCTGGCTCCAGTCTTTGCCAAAATAACGTGTAGTCCTTCTCCCTGAGGTTGCCGCTGGGAGGGGAGTATTGTTTCGTGCAGCGCAGCAATGTTAATTTTGAACATATTCAGTTCGTGGTCGATTACGGCTGTTTCTTGGCGTCGTCAACGTGCTTGAGGTAATCAGAAAGGCGAATACACATTGTTCTGACGTTCCAGGTTGCCAGCCGCAAGGCTGAGAGTTTGAATATCATTTTCCTTCCTTGCCTGGTGCAGGGTTTACAGTCTGCTCTTCAGTCTTCCCTGAGCTCCAAGCATCCACTGAAGCAGGTAGACTGGCAGGTCAGCACCTTATTGCCTGGGTGCTGCCCAGCTTGAGGCGGGTGGCTGCTGACCAGTGAAACGCGATGGTCTCTCCCACCATCGAAGACAACCCGTAGCGCCAAAGCTTACGCCAATACGCTTTGGATCTTTAACCCATAACTGCTTTCTCCCCGTGTTGTTTCTGTCGTTTGGATAGCAGCACTGCAGTCACCTCTCCAGGGTGCAGGCCTGGGCGAAGTGTGTGGAGATCCCGGGGTGCCCAATCGCCAGAATCCGTCTCTCAGCTTTCCTGACATGAGCCAATGGAAAGGAGAACCCATCACAGTAAGGTGCCAGCGCAACTATAGGAGTGTGCTGCTGTTCTACCAAACAGTGGTACTTTGAACTGAAATTTGTCCTGGCAGCAGAGCAGCAGCTGACACGGGTGACTTTTCCAGCTGTTGAGCCACGTAATTATGAACATTTTATGTGGATTTAATAGAGGTTTCAACACATCTCAGTTAACAAATGGATTGTCTTGCGTGGACAAGCATCAACCATGTCCTCAAGTCCTATTGACCTCTCTTGTTATACCAATAAAACTTAGATAATTTAAGCATGACAGAGAGACAGACAGATTGATTGAGATTGAGAGATAAATGTAAGAGACACTGCTGAGCATCTTGGAGTACCAAAAGGCTTCCTTGCAGTGTTGGCTCTAAGATGAAGGGTACACACAGTCATTCACCCCAGACGTGGACCCCTATAATGAGCCCAGCTATAACCAGTATCAATTTGTAATGAGCAAATTGTCGTCATGTTTTCGTAAAACATACCTGAGCTATTGGTCATCTCTGAACCTTCAAATCCTAAGTCAAGCACAACAGAGAAAAACAATGTAACCCGTGAAGTCCTAGTTGTCCCTACAGTATGCCTTTGGTCTGACAACACAACATCCACCTTCCACTTTCCACTGGCTCCTGTATACTTGCACTTGAAGTCATCGTTTCTCGCATAACTTATCCTGTAAAACTCACAAAAATGTACATGCAATCTGCCAACATTGTTGTGAAGAGGACATAGGGTGGTAGTGAAGGAAAGACTGCAATTTGTAAAGGCCCACACAGACGCTCTCAGGTGGAAAAGATTATCCGGACAGCAAATCATGGGAAACCTTTTCCAGTGACAGCTATAAAGGGGCTATGCAACTAGTTAGTCACCCAGACACAGCATTAGCATCTTCGAATGCGAAGAAAACACTTGTCTGCACTGCCAACATCAAAATGTGTGTATACATAATAACTCACCCTAGTTATGATCGCGATAGTTGATTGGACTATTATCACATCACTTTATATCTAAGAAGAATAGGTACCTTGGCAGTTTTCATTATAGCCAAAGTTCCGCGTTCTAAACCAAGACAGAGAAAATAAAATAGTATTGGTCTTTTCCATAGTTTTTCTGTTTAGGACTTATGCCAATAGGTTGTCTGGTTTCCACTGTGCTCAGAGCATGATGAACAGGAGTGATAGTGGGAAAAAGCCAGTGATAGCCAGAAAAAGCTCATAGTAAATACAAGTAACCCATTATTCGCTGACATTGTAGTTACTGGCAAACGTGTGGTCGTAAATGGAATTTTCAAAAGCCCACATTAATGCCATGGTGCATACGCAGTCTTTTGTCAGCCTTTTATTTTTTTTAACAATTACATAATCATCTGCCATTGAATCGCATACATCGGAAAAGAAACATTATGAAAAGAACTAAGAACAACCAGCAGTACCAAAGCAAACAAAATATAAACACTATGCACACACACACACACACACACACACACACACACACACACACACACACACACACACACACACACACACATTTAGCCCAGTATGCAGATGATATAGGAATGTGGATGAAGGTGACAATGAAGCATAAAAACTCCAATTAGAGCACTTAACTATACCACAGAAGTGTACCAACGCGAACTAAATAAAATTGATATATTTATGAAGGAAAATGGACTTTCTTTAGCATTAGAAAAAAACATATGGTACTTTTTAATCCGGGGCATAACCCAGAAAAAAACTGCCTGATTTTACTATTGGTGGCAGTGTCATTAATTATTCGCAAAGCGTAAGGTTTCTAGGTGTATATTTATCATCCAAACTTGCCTGGAATCAACATATAGACTATGTATCAAATAAAGCCGGAAAAGCTTTAAATTGTCTCAAAATAATTCGTAAACAGCGATGGGGTCAAGACACAAAAGCACTTTTATGTCTTGCTAATTCCTTAATTCGTTCGCGTTTAACCTACGGCCAGGAATCTTTCTTTAGTGCACCAAAACATTTATTAAACAAACTACAAAGTATAGATTGTAAAGCCTTTAAAAAAACTGGAACTAGGAGTGCCGACTCATGCTTACAATCTTGGATCATATAAAGAAGCAGGAATTCTTCCTCTTGATGAACATAGAAAAATATCTGCAGCTAAGTTTGTAATAAAATCGTTTGCACATAACTCATTCTGTGATGAAGAAACAAAATTAAATTCAAAGCATGACTTTGTTAACAGGGCTAAGACAATACATTGTTTGCAACCAACTAATTCGTTTGTCTCTGACAAGATTAATTCTACAGAATTAAAAAGTAAAAGAATAGCAATTAAGCCATCATTTTTACCTGTACCACCTTGGGATCAAATTAAACCTACTTTTGATATTGATCATACAGAACTGAGCAAAAGTCAATCTCCAAACGTTTTGAAAATCTAGTTAATGTTCACATGGAAAATTACTAAAGTGATTACATTAAAATATTCACAGATGGATCTGTACTAGATAATGGCAATGCAGGTTCAGCTTTCGTAATTCCTACTATGAAAACAGTCAAACGATATCATATAGGTAATCACTATTCAGTCTTTACTGCAGAGGTGTTAGCTGTTTTAATGGCTTTACACCATATTGAGAAGTTACCCATTAATAGTTTGTAAATATTACTCTGTGTAGATTCTAAATCGGCATTACAAGCTATCAAAGACCAAAATGCCAAAAGCCGTCTTGAAATGATTCTCAAAATCAGACATGTAATTCATCAATTGGCATTTAAAGACATTAGTGTAACTTTTTACTAGGTTCTTTCCCATTGCGAAATATATGCTAATGAACTGGTTGATAGCGCAGCTAAACATGCAGGACGTAGTACTGAAGGGGCAATTCTAATAACATAAATTTAGATCTGCACGAGTATTATAATCACATAGAAAAACTAGCGAAAGA
>JADBJO010012026.1:52877-60768 GCA_016801955.1 Conus betulinus
CTTGTGTCGTCAGCAAAGAGTTTGATATCCGAGTCTATATTCTGGATTATGTCATTTATATATCATTATGTCATTTATAAATACTAGAAATAGAAGATGGGCCAAGGACAGATCCTTGTGGCACACCTTGGAGAACGCTTTGCTGAGTAGATTTTTCTCCTCTGATTACTACTGACTGGTAACGATCTGAAAGATAATCACTGAACCAGTTCAACAAAGTACCCTTTATCCAATGGCTTTAAGCTTAAGCAGAAGACCTCAGTGCCATACACGATCAAGGCTTTAGAAATGTCAAATAATATAGACTGGACAGGAATACTTTTGTCGTAATTTGTCACCAGAGCATCATAAATACTGCGATTGGTAGATTGTAGAATCCCCCTGAATAAATCCGGACTGAGCACTTGTTATAAGGTTATTAGAAATCAGAAAGTTGTAGATTCGGCCGTGCACACACATCTTTCAAAAAAGTTTTCCAACACAACTTAAAAGATATTACTGGCCGATAGTTCGTACACTCATCTTTTCTACCTTTTTGTGAACTGACGTTACATTAGCAATTTTCCAGGGCTTTGGCTTTTATGATTTTTTTTTAGCCTCGGGAACACAACAAACGACTCATCGTCAGTAGTTGAGACGTAACGTTCGGGGTTATGTCGGCAAGGGGACTTCCGGCCGTCTTGTCTTCCACTTTACACTGGGTGAAAAGAAATCATTAAATATATGAGCACCTTTCTTAAAATTGAGTAATATGTCGTACCATTCACGGTTATTGGTGGAAAAATGCTAACTGCATCAATACCCTTTTAAAACTCATGACACGGTCTGGCAATTTTGCCACCATTCCTATAACCAATAATTTAACTGGTCCTGACTAACTAACTATATATAATCATCATTTCGGTAGAGAATACTCCAGGTTTCCTTTTCCTACAACTCATAGATCACTCACTTCATTTCGTACAGTGGCACGACAAAGTTTTCCCAAAGTCTGTTTTGGAGATGACTATAAAAATCTTTGCCCTCTTTAATGAAGAGGTTTGTTGCTCGTTTATCAACCTGTTTTTGAGCTCACAGTTACTTGGAACACCAGGGCGGGCAATCCAATTGGACGAATATTACAACTAATTAAATGGCATTCACTTGTTTAGCCTCATGCTGAGCATAACGCGATCCGTGGTTGAATGTGGCTACTACTTGCTTCATCTATTGAATTTATTCCATAGTCAGCATATCCATTCCAATCTTGCATTCCATACAAAGGTTCGACAGAGGATTTTCATCCTTTAGTCCTAATTGTTCGTAATTTAAATACCGTGTTCCTTTGGAATGGGCTATTGCTTGTACATAGTAATTGTGTAAGCAACGGCACATGAAGACAACGGTGGTCGCCATTATAATTGAGAGCGAAACATTCGACTGTTTTTTTTAAATTAGAATCACGATCTGGGCTCCTGACGTAATAACTAAATCCAGTCAGTTGCAGTATCCTGCTGTCCTGAAGAGATGATGCATTCGTAGGAGAAGTTATAAGATTTCTATAAGCTGATACGCATTACATTATAGTAATTCTCACTATAACTATGGGAGGGTGGGAATGAAAGCCTGTATCATAATAGACATCTCCAAGGTATGGTAAGGGATTTGTTAGGGTTCTATCTACTTTTCTATTCTACTCTTCTGGTTAGATTCCATATAGTCAACCATGATCATGAGTGCCGGTGCCGGCTAGAATGAATACAACTAGTCCGACTCCTCTTGGCTACATTTATAAGTTTCTTCTACCCATGACAGCTTCTAGAAACTGGAACTTGTAAGTCTGGGACGTGATGGTCTTTACCCAAATAAAGATCCTAACCCTGATATCTAATATCGCAAAACACACCATAAAATGGTCGGTTAAACACTGAGTGTTGCGTCTAGCTCGACCAGCGAAGCGATGAGAAAATGTTTTAGACATAATTTAATGCAGCCACTCAAGTGCAGAGGGTACTGCACCAGCATTTCTCAACAACGTGAGCGTGTGCTTATAATAATCAAGAACAATGGATGTCTTCGCTATGGGGGTCAACCAAGGTCCAGTTTTTTTTTTCAGAACTACAAGTACATCACTGCAGTTCACCGGGGGGGTAGGCCAACTCCGAGTGTTCTCGATTGGCTAGTGGGACCCAGTACATTAGGCATGTATCATGAACATGTCCCCCGCCCGACATTCATAAGGGTACACGACACGGTTCCCATTGTTTATTATCAAGCGTTGTTGTCTGCGCTCTGTCACATAAACATCATCATAGGGCCTCGACTCGTGTACTTTTCTATTCACCAAACAGGAACATGGACCAGCCACTGACAGCCTCGTAAGTTTAACCATGATCCGTGAAGCTCCGCATCCACGTCACTATAGCATTCACATTCCTAAATCCATCTTGATTCATTTGCAAACCGCCGCCTTCTATAACCGACACATCTACTGTCAGAACCTTTTCCCAGCTCCTGCAGCGTTTCTGCTGTTCCACCCCTGGTCTGGCCAAAATGCTGCCAGAAGAACCAAAAGACGATGATTGCCACATCGGAATAATTACGGTCCATAAGATGGAGTACGAAAATCGTTGTCAACATTCCGTTGACGTTGCACAAGTGTGTGTAACAAACGGCGATGTTGAGGGTCGAAGCAAACTAGTTGTCTTTAGGATAGTCACATATTTGAACACAGACATGAGTTGGCAAGGGTGTCTTGGTCTGTTGTTTGTCGTTGGTGTTGGTACTGGAATGATTAGAGATAGTTTAATATTTTACAGTCCACGTCGTCACCGTCATTAGACAGTATTAGTACGTCAGTAACGTCAGCAGTCACTAGTCCCCAGTACGGTAGACCATGAGGAAAGTTGCACCCATGCATGGATAACAACAAGCAATAACCAAACTACTGTTTACCAGCAGCACAATATAAACATTTGGAATCCTTCCCACCACAATTGGTAATCCAACTTTACAGATGGTCTCTTTAACACAGGTAGCCCTGATCATCCAACAGACCTGAAGTGATCTTTAACGCATTTAAAGATCTTTAAGGATTGCACACCACACACAACACACACACAATCACACCACACACACACACGCAACCGCACACGGCCAACGCACACACCACCACAACCACAACCCAACACCCCCCCACCCCCCCACCCCCCCACCCCCCCCCCCCCCCCCCCACCCCCACACCGCACGCACCACCCCCCCCCACCCCCAAGACACGACCAGCCCCCCCCCCCCCCCCCCCGACACACACACACACGCAGAAACTTTTAACTGAATTCTGAGCAGAAGCACTATCTTTAAGATTTTTTCCCATCCCTGTAAGTGCACACCGCCTGCATTTAGGATCTGGCATGTCATAATGTTGTTTCTGAAAACTTGGCACCCAGCAGTACCAACCACCCTGCATCAAACTAGGACCACACAGACCCTGGGTGCTCTTGCTTTCTTGGGGGGAACTCTATGTGCTATGCACATCCCCATCCAGTTCAGATTACTATACTAGTTAATTGCAAAATTTGAACATACCTCCATGCCTACTTTAGTACCACGATTCCCTCCCTTACCTCTACCCCTACCCCTCCACCACATGCACACACACACACACCACACACCACACACACACACCACACACACACACACGCTGAGGCACTCCTGCTCAGACATAATGGACCACGGACACTCTATCTGATGACATACATACAAATAACCCACAATGGATACATGAAGCAAAAACCTTTGTCGCCTCATGTCTCTTCCTACAATTGGACTTATTGGGGCCCAAGATGCGATTTTGACCTACTTGGTTTGTTGACTGTCTCTGATGTTTCACCAAAGGAGGGATGGAAAGACGCAGCCGTAGAGGAAAGACATGACGAAGAGATTACACACTTTCCCCCCATCTCACTCACTCATTGTGTCTTTTGTCTCTTTATCTTCTGGCTTCTTTTTTCTAACATTGCCTCTACCTGTCTAATCCAATGGACGAGCTGTGTATTCACCACACACGGCTTTTCCCCCTCTTGGGCCCATCTCATGGTGAATTAAGAAGCCTCGGCCAGAAGCTGGAGCTGTTTTAAAACCACTGACGGGTCATGTGCCATTTAGGCTGGCCTTCACAAAAACTCGCTCGTCTCGAAAATCCCCACTCTCCCTCGGTCGGGGGGGAAGCAAACCCTCACGAAGATCCCCTGTTCCATTCCTCAACTAAGGGGCGGGGGGCCACTTGCTTAAAAAGCACATACTTAATGCTTGTGTTCAGTAAAATCTCATTGATTAACTAAAACATGACAACAATTTTAAAATTGTACGCTTGTCTATAAGTCTTCTTAGGAAGGGGATCGTAGTGTGATGTCAATTAAGAACGAGGATTAACGTTAACATTACATGTCTATATTGACACGATGGACACCAAAACAAAACAACACCAAACAACAAAAACTACTGCCCTGGAGGACTTAAGGGCTCTGTATTGAACCATTACGACCGATGGGGGCGTAAAGCTCATTGCCAAACAATATAAATTCTCCATTACCTCGCATTACATTTTCACAACGGTTGAACACCATTTAGAACCGGCGTTTTCTTTCCTTGCTGTACAGTTCGTAGGACAAATGCTCACCACCAACCAACCAACACCAGCAGTATTGACAAGAAAGAGAAAAACGTTATGACGTAGTTTGCTGCTTTCCCCACATTCACCGCAAGACCACGGAAATCACTACAACACAATGAAAGCTGCCATTTACAGTAGCCATTTACCACCCTTGATGAGTCACCGCTGTGTACAGTAACTAGTCCTTGTCCTGCCTTGCAACAGTTGTATCGTTCCACCCTCCACTTTTGTCTCCTGACTGTCTTTCTCACCCCTGTTCTCCCGCCAGACTTAACATCAACAGATCTGTCAATTTGTTCATAGCTTCTCTCGGACAACCTTTTCTTCCACCTATTCCACATTACAATTATTACCGTTCTATCTGCTACAACATCCCCCCAAAGACATCAGGCAGGCTTCGAGCCAAAAGCAGCAGTGATATTCACATAAGAAACAGGAAATGCGTACGTGCTTTACACACTTAACATCAGTAATTGTCGGCCATTGCAGATTGTAACTATCCTGAACCGTACTTCAGTTCTTCCTGCTCTGTCCGGTCATTACTCCACGCAGATGTAAAGTGCTTCTTAGCGTTGCTTTGTTTTGACTACAGCGTTGGTAGTGACGCTTCGGAAGGATACGCCAGATGCAAGGCACTGTAGTCTGTTGATCACTGGGACCACGAGTTGTGTTACTTTTCACCGTAACCAATTTGTTAGTGGTCGTCATATTCTATGAGCTTCTGATTCATTCTGCTCCCCTCACTAAAACACCATTTGCTAACATGACATCTCGTCCTGTCTTGTCGGCTCCTGTCTTACTCCTCCCTCTCCTCTCTCGATGCATCTTGTGCCTGGCAACTTCACTTCCTTCTCCTAAGATCGAACCCATATGTCTTCCTCACACCCCATTAAACACAAACAAAACAAACAACACCTAAACTCTACCCGACCACCACCAGGCATCTGCGAGAATACCTTAATTTACATTTTGCTCTGTCCACATTCACGTTACTTAAATAAAACTGATGCCCGGGACGAAAGGACGAGAAATTGGTTCTCAGCCCTCATTTCCTACACTGTACAATCCTTGTTTCACTTTGTTCATGACTCTTCATATGCAACAGACAGTTAGAAGAGACAAACCTGACTCAAAAACGGAGTCTAACGATGACGAAAGCCTGTACCAAACCACCGCGCCTCTATAAACCGCTAGACGTATATAAAAGTGTGCACGTCGTGGCTTTACCTTCTGACCTTGTCCCCGTATGACATAAGTAGAGTAGTAGTGTAACCATCGAGGAGTACAGAATTTGTTTTAATAAGTTGGAAATGTAACCATAGTAGTATCCATTCACGGTGAATCTATTCCACGGATCTAAAAGTAACATAGACAGGCTCGCTCACAGGAACATGGCAAGCGTCTGCTGTGGGGATATATCCGTTTGCGCAGTAGGCCAGAGGTATGCCATTGGTCACGATTTTCTCTGTACAGAGACGATACGGAGGAAGCACAAAAAGAGGAAGTTAATCAGGGGACCCTGAGCAAATTAACTGGAAGAGCTTTCAGCACTCAAAGCGAAGAGTATTTCAGGACCACTCAGCGGAGACGACCCATAGGGTAAAATGTATGCAGCTAATAGCTATGCCCTTGAAGTCGTGGTGACAACACATAAAACTGGCAAAATGGAACGGGCAACACAAGCAGGGTAACGTGAACTTGTGAGATTAATAACAGGCCCTCCGAAGTGTCTGGCAAACGCCAACGTCTCGTCAGTAAACGTTATTGCATGCTAGTCTCTCTGGTTTCGATCTCAATGGCTGAATTTAGAAGGTTTATCACAGATCACTCACGATTCATTTCGTTCCCCAAACTGTTGGTCCACAGCAGCGAAGGAAAGACACACACAACACACCACACACCAACACACACACAACACAAACTATATATATAAGTATATATCCTGAACAATAAAAGATGTCGGGGGCACAAAAGTGACAGTGTTGCAGGTCACTTTTATTCCAACCCGTTAAATACATGATTTGGCCAAAACGACTTGAAAAAAACAAATGGAAAAACGAAGCGAAGGAAAATGGGAAAACAAGCAGATATGCGTTTTCTAAATATGAAAACCCTTCATAGCTGACATGACGGGACCACTCACCAATCCCTCTAGACACAGCAGATTATATGGACTGCCTGCTCCTAGCGCCTCTCCGTTTTACTGGGCGGACTCGTTCAGAGAGACGCAGTTGATTGTGTCTGTGCCTCTTGAAGTCAAATAGAGCCACACCACAGTCCACAAGTCTGTGGTGTTCCTCACCACCAACGGTTCAAAAAAAAGAATCCAACCCCGCCACTTTTTTCCCAGAGACAGGCGAACAAGTAGAAAACTTAAACAACAAACAACGAATGGGTGGGGAGGAGAGGAAAAAAAGTTGACTAGCAAAAACTAAAAAATCACGTATGTCAAAACAGTTTAATGGCGGGGACAATCTTTGAGTCTCATGCCTGGGGATCATGTAAGGGATGCAGGGAGATCACACAGATATGGAACAGTCTGCCCACCGACCCCGCGGTCAGTTACCGAGCCAATACCACCCAAGCATGTCCGCGGCTAAGAATTGTGCAGAACACCTTACTTGGATATTAAGGTGCACATCGCCACACCTAATGAAAAACAATATAAGCCCGAACAATCTAAGCTAGTAAGGAAAACACACGTGCAGGTTCAACAGAAAATTTCTCATTACGTTATAATAATGATTTGGCCCAGATTTGAAAACAAATTGAAGACCCGATGAAAATCGGGCACCCAACCACCCAATGTATTTAATATGAAACCCCCTTCCACTAGCTCGAACAGGCAGGGAACCATAAACACACCCACCACACCACACCCACACCCCCAATAAAAACACACCACAACCACACCACCCCCACACCACGATAATCTATCGATCTCAATCTACCTCTACCACCTTATTCATGACACTATCTACTACTACCACATATCAACTTCATATAGTATGATCTAGTACATTCAAATTCTGCATCTGCCCTTACCCCAGGCAGCCCCTGTGCTTGCCATGCTGGTTTTCAGTCCATGTTTCCCTGCTGTGCGTTTTATCGCGGAAATAAACAGATGTGCAGCATACATAGTTACGCACACCTCACCTGCCCAGCAGGAACGGTCTCCGAACGGAACCGAACAATAACTTAGGACCATAAGTAGCGGAATAACAAATCGAGAAAGGAAGA
>JADBJO010012027.1:0-24150 GCA_016801955.1 Conus betulinus
AATTAATGTCCCTTACCCTATAACAATTAGAGAAAATAACTAAGTAACCTAACTTACGATTAATTTTGACCATTGTCCTAAATGGACTTTGCAAAGATTACCGGTGCTTCGTTAATTTAACAAGGAGAAACAAACTGGCACCGAATTCTAAAACGTCAAACATATTTAACATGCCCGTGGTCAGCACTGGGTATAACACATTCAAAAGGGTTTCATTAGTTTCACAATAATAAAGCACATGTTGAACGCTGAAAGATCCACCACGCAGCATAGCCACAACAGTTACAGTAACGGTCTGGCAATCTTTGGTTCAATAGTGAATTACATAAAAGTCTAAAAGTCAGGGCTTGAAACTGACAGCCGGTCAGCTACATTGACAAACAAAGTTTGACAGAGGTTTGCTGACGAGGTTTTGAGGAGAGAACTGTATTGACGTCAAGAAATCCCCTACTCGTTATTATAGACTATTTTCCTCTGTATGACAAAAGATAATCACCTTAATACCTACCTAATATTCTTCTTTGCTGCCTCCTGTCTGCTTTGATCGTTATAAAAACGGAAGAGGTGTTGCAATGGATACCCAAAAAATACAACTTTACATACCTTTACTCCATCTCTATAACACTAAAGATAGTGCAACATGTACTTAAGCTCAAATGATAATTCCTCTCTCGCCGGTGGTGACTTTTCTAAAACAATGACTTTTTATACTAACTGTGAATCAACACAAAACAGGATATTAAATATTAGACTCGGCAAGGAACTTAAAATAATTAACGTGCCATCCGGACCGCACCTAGTTCAGAGCTGTATAATTATGGTAATGACCCATGACCTAAATAATCTGATTCTTCAGCTTTGAAAGTCTGGAATTACAAGCCGAATCCGTGCATTAACCATCATCAAGAGACTGAGCTGTCATCAGTATGTAACCTTTCTTCTCTTCCATGTCAGTTTTTTGACAGATGCTACGCTAACACATGCGGCAAAATTCTGCTTTAACTTATTAATCCAGAATGATGTATGTGGAGTTCTCGTGTCGGGTGTGGTGGATCGGTGTGCTTGTCACTTATTTGCGTTGTGGTTTTTTTTGTGGTGGTTTTTGTGTCTGAAGTGGCTGTCCGTGAATGTGGAGAAACAATGAAGAACTTTTTATAAACTGGGAAAACCCGCAAGACCACAGAGAGGGAGTGGGGGTAGAGAGCCGTTATTGTCATGGAGGGAGAGCGGAATGAGCGAGAAGAGAGAAACAGAGAGTTAGGGGATTCGAGCGGAGGGAGGATTGGGATGGTACTATAGAGTGTGTGAAGAAAGCGAAGAAGGGAGGAGAGATGATTTTTCTCATTTTTTTCTATATCTGGTGTTTGATTATTGTTTCTCTTTTCTCCTTTTTTTCCTTTCAGTTGTTTTTTTTAAGCTAATTTCTTCTCTCTTCTAAAATTTTGGTGGCATTTAAAAAAAAAAGGAATGCTTTTGTAAATGTTGGTATCACAAAGGTTAATCTGACTAGTATACTTCTGGTTACTGGCAAGGAAATTAAATAATTTAATGCCATCAGGACAGCAACTAGTTCAAGCTGTAAATATGGAATGACCCCATACCTAAATCATATGATTCTTCAGCTTTGAAATCTGGGAATTACAAAGCCAAATCCACTGCATTCTTTTACCATCATCAAGAACTGAGCTGTCCACTGTGTAGTAAACTTTTCTTCCATGTCAGTTTTTGACAGATGCTGCTAATCAACATTGCGGTGACAAAATCGCTTGTATTTAGATCAGAAGATGTGTGTGTGTGTGTGTGTGGTGTGTCGTGGTGTGTGGTGTGTGTGTTTTTGAATGTTGATGAAAAAAAAATAACACTTTACTGGGAAAACCCAAGAACAAAAGAGGGGAGGGGGGTGCTGGGGGAGAGAGCAGTTTATTGTCATGGAGGGAGACGGGATGAGAGAGACAGCTCTAGGAAAAAGAGAGTTAGGGATGATTCGAGGGTAGGTGAAGGGATTGGTGCATGGTACTATAGAGTGTGAGAAAAAGAAAGAAGGGAGAGAGAGATTTTTCTCATTTTATTCTATATCTGGTGTTGATTATTGTTTCTCTTTTCCTTTTTCCTTTCAGTTGTTTTTTAAGCTAATTTCTCTTTGTCTAAAATTTTGGTGGGCATTTAAAAAAAAAAAGGAATGCTTTTGTAAATGTTGGTACAACAAAGGTTAATCTCTGACAGTATACTGGTTTCAGTTCAGTTTGTTTTGCCTATCTGTCGATATATTTTGTGTGTGTGTGTGTGTGTGTGTGGTTGTGTGTGTGTGTGTGTGTGTGTGTAGTGTGTATTGCGTTCTGTGTGGAAGTGGCATCATCATGGTGTTCTGACAAGACAGGCAGAAGATGATGTTGGGTTGTAAGAAGTAGAGTAAGAGAAGATTGCAGCCAAGCCACGTCAACGCAAAGAAAATTGTAATTATCAAGTTTCTTGGATTTGATTTTTTTAATTGAAGACTGTCTGAGAGGGTAAAAGTATGATTTGGAACAGCGATTTGGCTGAAAGTATTCAATACTACTTTTTGAGGAAGAGCACAATGAGATCTGCAGCTTGGGAAGGTATTTTGTATATCCACTTTTTTTTTTTAAAGGAAAGGAAAATGAAACTTTTGTCCGTTAATTTTTTAACAATTTTTTGGGGGGGATTTGAACTTTATTTATCTCATTTGCAAAAGAGCCCAACAAATATCACCTATACTTAACAAGAAGAAATTTGAAAACTGCTGCGTGATATTAAATTGGGGTTATTTGGAGGAAGCCTTGGTCATCAGATTAAACATTTGAAAAACTGTGAAAAATGTAATTTTCTTTAATTCATTGGTATTTTGGTATATGAAATGTTTTACAAGTTTTGTGATGCTTACATTTTAACCTCATTCAAACCCTACACCTGAAGCGTGTATCATTAGCACTGAACATAGTTTTGCCTGTACCTTGCTGGGCGAATTTGCCCCTTTACTCAAATGATCATAATGCTCATACATTCATGAAATTGATAGCTAGGGCGAGGGGAAGGGATGTGATTTGCATAAAACTTTTTTTTCCTCAAAGGCAATCAGTGGGTTTTGTTGGATGCTTATACATTCAAACATACAAGCACACTATTTACAAAGATGAAAATACACGTTTAAGGTGGTCAAAGCATCATACTAGAGTAGTTACAGCATAATATACTAGAATTCATTATCTGTTTCCAACATACTTGAATTTCATTGGGATCGCATGAACGGTTGTTGATTTACAGACAATTTGTAAACAGAGGATGGGTCGAAATCAAAGTTCGCAAAATCTGTTCAGTCCATGTTCACAAAATCATTTCAATAGTGGGTGTGGCCACCGCCATTTGGCGAGACATTTCCACGCAGCGACTCCTCATCGAGTTGACCAGTGTTCTGATGACCCTCTGAGGGATTCTCTGCCATTCCAGTTGTTGCAGCATTTGGAAGAGATCCTGGCGGGGCTCTGGGAGGTGGATGGTTTCTCCTTCACACGTCTCCCCCAACTCATCCCACATATGCTCGAAGTGGGATTGAGGTTCGGCGGACCTATACGCCGGGAAGATAATCATCCTGTGATGCCGGCCTGCACAATGACAATGTTTTCGGCCACCCGGGCCCTATGGGGGCCGAGCATTGTCGCCCCGTCTTATGGAAGACTGCCATGGGGTCCTATCCAACGTTGCATGGTCGGAAACAACGAAAGGCGCCCGGCTTTCATATCCCGAAAAAAGGCGGATGCGCCTGTGTGAGGTTTCCATCACAATATTGCTTAGTAGTGTGGGTGTGGCTTGTCTTGTGGAGGCTGAAGGCGCACACCACAGCATAACAGATTCCTCCCCCAAAAATTATGGCCCGGTCTGGGACGAAACAACAGCCACCATCAATGTAAACGTTCACACGCCACGCCTCCAAACTATAGTCGGCCGTCATGTGTGGATTCAAGACTAAACACGGCGACTCTTCATCTGAAAAGAGGACCCTGGGGACCCACTGTTGTGATGGTTCCATCTTTCACATGAGAGGATGGTGTTATTTGCCATACGAAGCTGCCTTTGGATGCTGGTGGAAGTGGTATCCCGCTGCAATAGGGCCTGCCTCTCGATGAAACGATCTTCTCTGGGAGTAGTCTGCCTAGGCCGACCTGACCGTGGCCTCTCTTCAACGCTGTTGGTCGCCCTAAAACGCTGATTCAGTCTAACAATAACTGAATGATGCACACCAAGTCGTCGCGCCACTTCAGCCTTTGCAATGCCATCTTGTATCCACGCAATCGCCCTGGTTTTGTCAAAGGTGCTAAGTTTCTCTTCGTGGTGGCATGGTGAGAAAGGGCTGACAGTAACCAACCCGCGCTTAACAGCCAAAAGAAGGGGCATAAACTCACTTGAGAGACTGCTCTTGCACGGGAAAAAGAATTTTTCATTTTAACACATCTTGTGTCGCCAGCAAGCTTGATGATGCAAAACAGGCACAGTTAACGCAACTTTGCACTTTTTATCCCGCGCGCGGTAACGAGGTCCACCAAGACCCCCGTGCGCACTACCAGTTGACACAGGCTGGATTACACACTGCTGTGTGAGATTCCATCATTGGTTGCCGCATAACAAAAAAAAAAACAATGTTTTTTTGAAGGGCGATGAATCAACCCCCCCCTGTGTGCAAAGGGCCTGTGCTTCTACCATGGCCAGAAAGGGGAGCCTCTGTCCAATCTGTGGCTCGTTAAAGAACAAAAGGGTTGAAACATTGTGATTAAAGTGATTTGTACGTTCTGATCAAGGCCTAATTAACTTTTCTAGAGCCAGAAAAGTCGGCTGCTTTGTACACCTGATCCTGGTATTTCTTGAAGGTTCTGAAGCATGCAGGTCTAGATAGTAGCAGTTGCGCTATACGTGGTAGATTGGTAACAGCATGCCATCTATTTCTGCTATTCTTTCTTTCTAATGTGCTATATGCAGGCCTGATCCATCCTGATCACCTACGTATGCCTGGTATAGTCCCCTGCAGTGGAGTTTTTTTTAATCCATACATTAAGGCCAACGTACTCCATCTTCGGGGCATTGCACCCGTCGCTGAAGTCATTGATGAGATTGAGGTTATGGGACTGAGTATTTATGGTTCATTTTGATTCAGGGAGTCCAACCACTGATACGCAGCCCTCCTGTATGGTTGCGAATGTATTGAAAGGACATGTGGCAATAGGGCTCCATGCTCGTGGTCAAAGAGGCTGGGCAGTCTGTCTTGGTTTAGAAGACCCCATCTGCGTGGTCATCCCTGTTGTATTCACCACTGTCCCAAAGCTGAGCAGGGGACTTAGCAGTCTCGTGTGTGAGAGCTACCAACCAGTCACGTTTAACATAAATCAGCGGGGGTGACATGTGCGGACGCTGACAGGCATCAAATTTTTGGATCAACTCGTCATATGAAGCGACTTGTTTGTCCAAAACAGTACAGCTCTACCCAGAATATCTGCTGCCCCAGATTTTGATCACGCTTCTGTCATGTGTGGAGGGCCTGAGAGTTAAAGGATACAAAAATTCACGAGTGACAGTGAAGCTGATTAATAACGAAACTGTGCTTTTCCTGATGCATATGCCGTGATGTAATACCACCCCATTTGCCTGTTAATTAGGCATTATCTTTATTGAGAGGCCCAGGAGATCCGGGCAAGTAAATTGTCACTGCGCTTGTGCCAGTAGACATGTATCACTTAATGGTATATGTGAATATAATGAACCTAGTGTGCTAATAACTTTCAGGTTTGGCTCTATGTTTCAGTTGTTCATGATGTCATAAAACGCTGAAAAGATCACTTTGTTCATTCAAAGTGGCGTTACTTACTCGTAATTTATTAATTAGAACCAAGGAAACAACAGTATAGTCATCAGTGGTTTGCTTTTAGATCTGGTTAGGTGTGTTAGTGTAGTTTTCATCAGTTTAAAAGATCTAAGGTTTGAATGCAGTTTGTTACGGTGTTTGAGTGGAAGTCGCTGGTGTACCATAACAATACATATTTGAGGTGGTAGAGCGGTCCTTTGTCTGATACCAGAATAATTCCTTAGGATTCGATTTTTTTTTTTTTTTTTTTTTTAAAGGGAGGGGTGGACTGCCTTCATGAAAATCAGTATCTTTCAGACATGCTCAAAACACATGCACGTAGAACCATCAGTGTACACACTGGTTGATTTTCTGTTGTTTTTTTTTTTTTAATCAGTCCTGATTACCCATGGGACTTCTTCTGGAGCATGTAGGCCCTGCCCCCTCCTGGCCCTCAGAAGTACATCAGCTTGGTGGTACGTGAGGAACGGGGATGATCCTGTTCTTGTACACTCTGTCCCTCTATCAGGGTCATCTGGTCTCTGAGGGTGCCTTGGTTGCCAAGGAGATGACCTTGAAACCTCTGTCCAGCACCACGGTGACCCGGTTGAAGCCATGAGAATGCGGCTGACTGTCCCACGGGATACCTGTGAGGAAGGGGTGAGTACGCCTGAGGATGTCTTCGTTGTCTATACCGCCAGGTATGTTTGAGATATTCTGGGAGGCGCTGCTGACTTGGATTACCACGTAAATCTGGTAACGAATGTTATCTTCATGCTGATGTTTTGAGGGATGTGTGAGGTATTTGCAATTCACAGTGGGTGACATGTTTGTATAATTTGTGGTTTTTGTTAATCGAAAAGGATTGGGGGGGGGGGCTAGTTTCATGTGGCAGGTCTCTTTTCTTTTTTACGTCAACAGGCCCAAACATTTGTCTGCTTTTGCTTATCGTCGCGTAAAATAAGAACGACCCTAATCTGTAACAGTGGCATTTAGAAGCTTTCAAATCTCATACAAGTGGTGAGGTATCTATCATGTACCAAAAATCAGACCACTCTGTGACAGGGAAATCCTAAGCTGTCGAGTTACTCCGCCAGAACAAGCGAATCCCAGAGTAAGAAACCATAACGATTTTACACCAGCAGGAATTCAAGGATTAGAACCCAGACTATTTTGACAGCAAGGAACCAAAGGATAAGAAACCATACAGATTTTAAGCAGACAAGGATCAAAGGCATAGAGAAACCATACAGATTCGAGTTTTACAGCCAACTGACATCACAGGCTGAGCTCCGGATAGAAATCATGACTGATTTATAGCAGGAATCGAAGGATATAGCAAGGAGTCCATGACTGATTTTACCGCAAGGAATCAAGGGTAATAAGACGATCAGCAGGATCACAAACCAGACTCTTGATTTTACAGGGGCAAGTGTGAGTCAGAAACAATAAGATGATACCCATACCAATTTTACAGCAAGGAACCAAAGGGTAAGAAACCAGACCTGATTTTACAGTAGCAAGCGAATCAAACCATAAACGAGACTGAGCCATACAAACGTAGGCTAAGCCAGCTGATCAGAGGGTATAGAAGGATCAACACTGATTTTACAGCAAGGAATCAAAGGATAGAAACCAGACTGATTTTACAGCAAGGAATCAATGCGTAAGAAACCACGACTGACTTTTATACAGCAAGAATCAAAGGAATAAAAACCGACTGATTTATTTACAGCAAGGAAGTCGCAAGGATAAGAAACCAGACTGATTTTACAGCAAGGAATCAAAGACGGTAAGAAAACCAGACTGATTTTACAGCAGAGAGTCAAACAATAAGAAACCACTAACAAATTTTACAGCAAGGAATCAAAGGTAAGAAACCATACTGCATTTTACAGCAATGAATCAAAGGATGAGAAACCAGATTGATTTTAACAGCAAGACATCAAGGAGGGTAAGCGAAACCAGATGTGGACGTTACAGCAAGTAATCAAAGGAATATAGAAAAACCAGACTGATTTTACAGCATCGGTGTATATCAAAGTGATCATTACACACTGTCATACTTGAGTAGTTATAGCAGCAAGGTAGGGTCACAGTGGCACCAATCAGACGGGCATTCATAGAGTGCACACGCTCTGCTACAATGGTATGAGAGTTGAGTACCCTAAATCTCCCATTTCATCCGATACTCTGCACTACTATGGCAAAACAAAGATCCTGTCAAGGGTCTCGTAAATGAATGTGAGCCGACGAAGCACCAAGAGAAAACATAGCAACGAGTCCACGAGAGGAGGAAGAGATAATGCTGCAGCAAGGGTGGATGAATCCGTTTGCCCAAAAGGGTCATCCTAGAAATAAGATCAAACTCTTCGTCCCCCCTCGTCGTGTGTGTGTGTGTGTGTGTGTGTCGTGATGTGTGTGCGCGCAGCCTTAGGTCGCGGAGTGCCATGTTACTCGTCTCTGTCTGTCTTCTTGTCTGCATCACTGCGAAGATGCAGAATGGTGAATGAAAACCATCAGCTCTTGCACATCTGCTTATTGATGGCGAATAATGGTTATCAAACAAGTAAATCAGATCTGTGTGTGTGTGAGTGATGAGAGAGCAGAGCAGAGCAGAGTGTCGAGGAGACGGAGAGATGTCCAGCATAGCTTAGTAGGAATCGAACAGTGATTGATGAGTACAGGGCATTTTCAAGCCTACCACGCCACGATTCGGATTCAAACGTTCTTTGTCATGAGTAACGTGTGTTATTTCAGCAGGGAGGATAGGAGTAATGTTGTCGTTGACAGTGAACTGGAAGATGAGAGGTAACAGAAGAGAGAAATGGGGATAGAGAGAGAGAGATTCCACTGCATGTATTATTAATTGTGGGAGCAACCAACCTGAACAAACCATACTGGAAAAACCACATCAAACAAACCTAAGAAGGAAGACAGAAAAAATGTTGAAAAGTGCAATATCATGTTTGCCGCTGCTCTGCCAGTGCCACCCCGCCCCCCCCCCCCCGCATTCAGTCCATGAAAACGCGGAGCCCATATTCGCTGAATTCGCACAGCGCTAACACACCAGGATTACCTCTGTTGTGGTGTTTATGTGCACTGTCTGGGTGTCTGTGGGCGGTCATGTCCTATACGTGTATTGGCGCCTTGCGTCAGGAGTTCAGTCATCTGTAGATACTTGGGGTATCCAGGTCGCAATGGTTAGCCAATAGCAGATAATATGTGTGTGACATTACAGATTGTAGGTGCGCTTCGGTTTCACTTGATAGAAATTCTGATGGATACTTTCACACCAGCCACCTCCGGTAATATTCTAACAAAGAGAAAGAAACGGCAAGACTCGAAGGTTAAAAGCTCGTATCACTAGATAGATTTATATCAGGTACGCACTAGCTCTGATCGACTACTTTTGTTCCGTTAGTTGTGTAGTAGTCCACTCAAATATAAATAAGGAAGACTTTCGCCTTAATTTGAATATATATATATATACTTGTGTGGTGTTGTGTGATTTTTTTTTTAGGGGTCACTTTAGCGATGTGAATCAGACCCGAAGGGTTTAAGAAAGGAAAGAATTGTACACTTCTTGTTGATTAAAATTTGGACTGTTTGATAAACACGCATGGCTGACTACAGCGTAGTTGCGGTATTTTAGAACAAGCTGTGTGATAACTGGTGCAACAGGAGACGTCCCCCCTCCAGAGGCGTGGATCGTACAATAGTTTTGGTGTCGCAGGAGTCCTCATTGCAACGGCCGGCTGCTCTTCTGGTCATCAAGTGGCTTTAGCTGCCACTGGCTTTACCATTTCTTTAGCTTATGAGACCTTTCCTACAGCACCCTCACGAGTCAAGTTTTGATGATTTTGAGTAAGGTCGTCCACTGACCGTTCGCGTAAACCCTAAACATTGAGTAGAGCCTGCCCTCTCCCACCCCTTCTCTGTCCCTAGGTCCTTCCAGATATCATTGTGAGACTGTTGGTGGGGACTAGTTTTTCTTGCTTGAGCATGTGGATGAAGAATTGTCGTCTAGATGTTGGAATAAGTGTGTGTTTTCGCTGGTGGTGTGGTGTTTACTTTGTCATAGCCCTCACCAACGACCTCCAGGGGAGATCATCGTGATACAACCGCACCACTGGAACACTTGGATGGGTACCAATGCATCCAGTTGGTGATAGAGAACTTACAATTTGTGATGACGTTTTTTATTACCTCACCCCGTTGGTCGCCACACTCCGACTTTCGGAGGGATCTTTTGAGCACTGATAATTGTTATTACTGAGAGGCTTGTCACGACTGAAGAACCATCCCTGCATCTATGCCTAGGCATAACAACTTTTGATATGTAGCGCCTTGTGTTTTAGCCTGTGTCAGTTTGGTCTCTACCCCCCAGTCTTAAACCAAGGGTGATCGTGAATTGGTGTATGATATCCTCTGTAGTTACCCTAACCCATTCATACTGACTCTGCCTTTCCCTCATGCTTAAGTGTCGTCTCTTCATCAGTCGAGCTTGCCCAGTTCCTGCTACATGTCCGCCTGCTCCCTTATATTGCCCTCGAATGGCATTTCACATGAAATTCTCTTGTCCTGGAAGAACCTAACCATGGAGGAAATGCGTTGTCTTTCTCATCTCCGGCAACTTACATTAAGCTTTCCAGTTAACGGTGTATTTATTACGGTCCTGGCAGACCTGGCCTTTTTAATGTCCGTCTCTCTGTCTTTAAGAAACTACCTTTATGACTGTCAACTCTGTGGCCCGAGTTCAGTTCAATTTTCCAGTGACGGATGCCTGTGCTTATAGGCTTTCATGAACAGGCATACTAGCTGCTCCAAGTCTCTAGGTGACTTTACTCGTCCGTTTAAACTCCAATTCAATGAAGCTTTCCATTTGACCTGTTTTTTTCATTGTCCTACTGTGTAGCAAGCGCCATGCGCCACATTCCTCTGTTCTGGTATTGCCTTCATCCTCTCCTTCCTGAGCATGATGGAATAGTTATTCCCTCGCCAAGTATCACTTCTCAGAACGATTTCTATTCTGTTGATGCGGGGTGCGGCTTACAATCATCTGCTCTTCAGTGGGGCACCGCGTCTGCACGTCCCTTTCCCCCAGCCTCTCTGTTGCCATGGGAGAACGTGCTCCGGAGATGTATTTTTAAAGAATGCTGTCGTGGCACTGGTTCGATTGGGGTTTTTGTTTTTTTTTTTTTTTTTTTTTTTTTTTTTTTGATAACGGGTGAGTTTGATTTTTTTTACACGGATGACAAGCCCTGATATGGCCTTTGGGTCCAGCTGGGACTATAAATAAGCAACATTCCTTACTTTGTCTTAGTGTCTTGATTCCAGATGATCTCACGTGACTATCAAGGGGGCACCAGAAACAAGGTCTGTTCTTTTTGGGGGACACCCTGCTGAGGGGTTATTGGAAAATTGGAAGGTCGAAGGATCGGCCACCAAGAACCACCACCCACTATATCTGTCTCCTACCCACCTATGTTCTTTATCTACAAGCAAGCTCTTATTTATAACCCCGTAGCCTTTCTTCAGGTCAATATGGTATCTGCAGCAGTGTCATGGTATCTGCACCAGTGCATTGGTGTATGCACAGTGCATGGTATCTGCCAGTTGCATGGTATTCTGCATCAGTGCAGGTGTTTACTGCACAGTGCAGGGTCATTTCTGGAACAGTGCATGGGTGTCCTGCACAGTGCAGGTCATGGTATCTGGCACAGTGCCATTTGTATCTGCAACAGTTGTGCAAAGGGAACAGATCCGTGTGTCCTGCTCTTGACTATTTCCATCATGTATTCTTGGAGTGGATTTTTGCCCAAGTTTTCACTTTTGTCATTATCCCTTGGATTGGTTCACTCAAACCCTGTATGTGCACAAGACTGTCCTTCCAACTCTGTAAAGCTTTCGGTCTGACTCGCACAGAATGAGATCCGTTCTCTGTCAAGAAGGGGTGGCACTTTTTGCAGATCCACTCTTCCATCCCTCTTGTTCCCCTTCCTGGATTGCCACTCTTCCTCTCATGATTACCTTTCTCCATTCCTCTTCCAAGTTCACCAAGAAATAAATAGCTAGTAAGTAGATCGATTTACGTTTGTTTTGTAACTCTTTCGGTCTTACGTCAAGTCACACCCTTTGGCGACAGGGGAGGCTTCTTTTTCCTATCTTGCTGAGGGCCTTGGCATGTGTTTTCGGCCTGTCAAAATCATTTCCATCCTTTGAAAGATGGCTGTACTGTACTGTTCTTAGAGGGGATTCCCACTGTGCATCACATTTTAGGAAACCAGACGCCAGAATTGCATTGTATTCAGCGGAATGCAGGGGTTTGTCATCAATCCATCCACAAGTTGGTCCAGTTGCCCTTCAGTCTGGTCAGACATTTCATTCAGAGAAGATTTTAAGGTATCCGGCCGGTTCCTCTGAGTGTGAACATACGAGCTTCCTTGATGGCAAGAGTTGTGTGGTGTGTACATTGCCAGTTTTTCAGCGTTGATACTATCAGCGGTCTTTGGGGCTCTCTCTTCCTCATACTACAGAACTGTTTGCACAGCTAGTGAATACCATCCAGTATTCCACTCTCTGTGTTCTCCGTGTTACTCATTCGACAGACTATGTGGCTCTTATCACAATTCTTAATATTGTCTTGGTGGGATCAATTGGTAGCAGGAGGATTCTTTGCTTTCGTGAGTGCCCACACACGCCAGCCTTCCTTTCATTATCTCGCAGTTCCTTCGTAACAACTCATTTTCGGTTTATGAGACTGCCTTGTGGATCTTGGATCCTAGATTAGTGGTGCAAAAGTTTGGTGATTTGTGTTACTTTTCTGTTCACGTGCATGGTTGGCGGGTATCCAGTTACCCTAGGTCCTCAGATTGTTGCAGGGATCTGTCATGTTCGTTTCGGTTTCATGACAAAGAGGTGAGGACCCTTCCTCAGAGGGCAGGATCTGCAATGTTTTCCGGTCATGACAAAGAAGGTGGGGACCCTTCCTCAGAGGCAGGATCCTGCTTGTTTTTTATGCTGGTCATGACAAAGAGGGTTGTGGACCTCCTTTCGAGAGGCAGGATCTGTTGTTTTCAGGTCATGACAATAAGAGGTGGGGACCCTTCCTCAGAGGCAGGATCGTGCTTGTTTTCAGGGTCATGACAGAAAGGTGGGGACCCCTTCCTCAGAGGCAGGGATCTGCGGTTTCAGGTCATGACAGAGAGGTGAGGACCGACTTCCTCAGAGGCAGGATCTGCTGTTTGTCAAGTCACCCCGTCAGACAGCATGAGGTGGGGACCCTTCCTCAGAGGAGCAGGATCTGCTGTTTTCTAGGTCATGGCCAAAGATTTTTCTTATGTTAGTGGGGTCCAGCACCATGAGTCTCTATCACACTTCCACATTCTTATTTCAGTTGCACAGTTGATTAACTTTCGCTGATGGTAGATTGAAAATTTTGATCTATGTGTTGGAGAAGATGGCCAAACTGATCAACCCTGAAAGTTGACAGGAGGTAACAGATGGAAAATGGTTTTCAAAATGGTGCAAGGAATATACAGTGTCTCTCTGGAGGTCAATGAGGAGATCCGAGGGGGACAAAGTACTTGTGCTTTTTAGAAGACTTTAACGTTATTTATGCATGAATTAAGTGAAAAGGTACCATTAATACGCTTTTTGTGACGTGGCCATCGCAAAGACTCTTGTGACCCATAGTGGGAGGGCGAATCTTGATACCAGCCATTGACCTTTTTTCCTATTATTGATTGTTAGTCGCAGAATCTCTGTAGGGAAAAGCTCGGTCTCCATGTTGGGCTCCCAAGGGGGAGTTACCCTCTGGTTTGGAATCTGGCGACAGTGCCTTTTCGTGGAGCCGTTTGAGCTCTGACTGCGTTCGGTGGTTCGAAACTGTTGTGTGGGCTTGGACTGATTGACCATGTTAGACTGTGACTCTTGCGTTAAACTGGCTTCATGGCCTTGACCTTGGCTTGTTGGCTGGGGTTGGGGCGCGGGCTAGATTATGCACATTTTTCTCAGGTTGTGGCATGGCCTTGGTATGGCCCTTTGCAAGCCAGATGGGCTATATAGTAACATTACCTTCAGCAGGCACGGTCACCAAAATATCCACAGCTCTCAATAAAAAAAATCAATGTCAGGATTCTTTTCCTATGGCAAAATTTTGTTTGTGTGCTTCAATTTTGGAGAAGAGTTGTTCATGTCCAACCTGCCACGTCAGTTGTAAGCAGGTTGTCAACACTCATCATCTGTGCTTTCATCTCCAACCTTGTCAGAAATTTATCGCAGGGCCTGATTTTCAGTGACTGCCATCATTTTGAAAACGTACTTTTATTTTTTTCAGTTTGCATGTTGGTAACATTTTGCTAACTTTGAGAAGAGAAAGATGTTGTCTTCATGTGCTTGGAGAAGATCACAAGCTGGCCCAAAATGATCAACCCAGAAAGGACAAGACAACAGATGGAAAATGTTTTTCAAAATGGTGCAAGGAATTAGTGTCTCTCTTGAGGTCATGGAGATTGAGGGGCAACACTCGCTTTTTAGAAGACTTTCATTGTATTGATCGCAATTCTGTTCATAATTGTGAGATCATGTCTCTCAGATCAAAGCACTACAGTTTGACAAGTTCACCATTTCTTCTTGAGTTGTCTAGGTCTGCACAACTTTTCGGGTTGTGAACAAACGCTGGGAAAAGTTGACAAACATTCTTTTTGCCTTGCAGGTTGTAGTGTATTGTACATCCAATACACACACCACTACTCCACCACAACCAGGAGGCAATTTCTGTATACTGCAAAAAATTCTGATGTAATCATATAATGTGATATGTTTTTTTTTGTGAGCTTATATTTTTTTTTTCTCTAGAGTAAGTCTTTGTGGTGCATATATACCAAGTGAAGTTAGTGGCATGCATTTTCTTCTTTTCCTTGACGTTTATGTTCCCAAGATATATCTTGGTCAAATGTTATGACTGTGACATTCACCGACAGCTGCTGCCTGTCACTGGGTGATCTGAGTCATAAATTGTTGGAAAATTAATTTGCCCCCAGGAACAGTGGATGTGCTGTTTGATATTGTTTGGTTTTTTTTTTGTGTGTTTTGTTTCTTCCTGTAAAGTAATCAACTCATCTTTATTGAATGCTATTAGTTTGTGGGTGTGTGTGTGTGTGTGGTGTGTTGTGTGGTGTGTGTGTGTGTGGTGTGGTTTCCTTGTGTGTTGTGTGTGTGTGTGTTTGTGTGTTGTGGTGTAGAGCACACGCATGCGTGTTGTTGTGTGTGTGTGTGTGTTTGTGGGTGTGTTTGTGTGTGTGTGTTGTGTGTGTGTATCTGTGTGGTGTGGTGGTGTGTGTGTGTGTGGGTGTGTGTGTGTTCCCCCACAGGAAGCAGCAGCATGGCTCAGCTCTCACAGAGCAGTGAAGGATGGTTTGGGATTGGTGTGGTGGGAGTGTCAGCAGGAGGCACACTCAGCCTGACCATGGCTTTGGCAGTGTCCCCAGGTAAAGCAAGTCACATGGTTTCTCCTCAGCATTTGCTGAATGCGCTTCAGAACGAGTTTGGGCTGAAGAGGGGGAAAAAAAGGGGGAAAGTTCTGTTCACTTTGTTATCAGAAAGTATGAATTGACATGTGAAACCAATCATCGCAATACGAAAAAAAAAAAATGAGTTCAACACATAAACAGATTAATTTGTATAAGCAACGGATGTACATGCAGATTTAGTGTCTACATATTTGAGAATCACAAAGATTTTTTTTTTTTTATAAAGATCATGTTTTTTGAATGTCCCACAAATGTATTTGTCACTTCAAATGATGTAGCCCATCATAAACAAGCTGTATAGCGCAATTTTGTAAGTAAAATCAAGAAGAGAATATTTGAAGAAAAGATCATTTCCAAAGATGCCACTGAAAGCTTTTGACTGGGTGGGAGATTTCAGCACATTTGTTTCCAGGTGAAAGCAGCGGGTGTCTATTAACAGCTCTGCAGCATTCCACTTGGAAGACTTCAAACGAAAAAGATGGAACAGTGATTTAAAGATGGGAGTAAGGTGGGTGTGTTTGTTTTCTCGTTTTTTCGTGTATGAGTTCATCACAGTTTGCTCTCTTTTCTTTTCAATTTTCTTGTACTCTGTTTCTTCAAGGTAAGATTTTCCCATAGCTTTCAGATCATTTTCAAATTTTATCCTTCAAATTGGGGACTATATTATTCACATCTTACCACAGATTATGTGATGTTTGAATGATGAAATTTGGAGGCTGGTGATCATATGGCTCTGGTCTGTTTTAACCTGAAAAGTGGGGGTAATCTGTGGATCAGCACCATATACAAATGTGGTCAATGTGTGTGCCATATTGTGTGGGTGGAAAGTTCAGTCACATGACCCTAAGCATGCTCAGCGAACGCCCAGAGAAACGTGGACAAACGAGTCACAAGACAAACCCACAACGCGTTTTCAAACCTCTTAGGTCTTCTTCAGGGTGCAACAAACATGAAACAAAATAACGAAAATGCACTTAGCTTTGATCGCTTCTGTGTTCAGCGCAAGAAAGAAGGCGTTGAATGAAAACGAGGCTGTTGGAAGGGAAATAATGTGCGAGTCAAAGTCGTAATGATGATAATATTACTGATAGGAATACTAATAATGGTCAAAATGTGTGTGGTGTGTGGTGTTAGTGTGTGTGTGTGTGTGTGTGTGTGTGTGTGTGTGTGTGTGGATAAGTGTGTGTGTGTGGTTATCAACATTTCCACAACATATGCATAGGAAAGAGGGAAGATGGAACAGGAGTACATGTTGAAGAAATAGTGAATGAAAATAAAAATAAAGAGAAAACCAAATGAAGTGAGGGAAATGGATTGTGGACAAGTATCTGAATAAACAATAGGACTGATGTGAGAAATAGAGAGGGTGTTGGTGAGAAGGGAAAGGAAGATAGCTATAAGTTATGTATAAGGTAAATAGTGGGATATATGGTAGTATGTGTGTGTGTAGTGGGAAGATATTGTGGGCTGAGACAACGCATATTCACCACCTATACGACTCTCTCTCTTCTCTCCCCTCTCTCTCTTCCCCCTCCCCCCCTCTCTCTCTATCTCTCTCTCTCTAAAAATTTAGTTTTATTGTTTCTAGTATTATCATATTATTGTTACATTCTACAATTATGGCCGCAATGGGATTAGTGATAATAGGACATAATGCTTAGAAAGCATAAAGGTGAAAAATGACTGACGTGTAATAACAATGACATCAGTGTTGTTGTATAATTAAACGTAGTGATGTAATGATGTTGATGAAGGCGAACAGTAAAGGTAATGAATATGGATGATAGTGATAATAGTAATAAAGGTTTTTAAGTATATACCCTCTTAACCATCAACACCTTAAAGCGGGTTGGTAAGTGCAGTAACACTAGCGGAAAAATAAAGGCGCCAGGAAAGGAGAGGGAGCGACCAGCGATAAAGGAGCTAGCATTTCTATTTATTATGTGTGTGTGTGTTGTGTGTTTGTGTGTGTGTGTGTGTGTGGGTGTGTGTGTGGTGTGGTGTTTTCATTTAGTAATGTCAGCCTTGTTCATTGGTTACCCCCGCCCTCCACCCACCAGCAACCGCCATACCTACCAAACACCCACTACACACATCATTACTAGGGCAGAGGGAGGGGGAGTGTGGGAGTAGAGTCGATTGACGTAGCAAATGGGGAGACTTCGGAGGAGTGTAGGAAAAAGGAAAAGAAAACGTGATAGCTGCAACCTATGTCTGAGGTAAAACAGTGGGAGGTAGGGTAGTACTGGGTGTGTGTAGTATGGAGGATATTTTAGACTGGAGCGCTGTGCAGAGGTAGAATGGTACATACTACTTTTGGACCGTGTGATGCCCGATAGGATGGACAGTGCCCCAGTTTGGCAAATGAGATAAGATTCCTGCATAAGGCGTTCCAAGTTGTCACTCTTCGATTGCCAAAGTGCCAAGACTTTCGACATGGTTGATGTTGTGTTGGGCATGGTTGAAGTGTTGTAGGGCGATAGCTGGTTTGGGCCGGTGGTGGCGGATGTCGAGGTCGGCAGGTGTTCAGAGATGTCGCGTCTCAAGTGGCGAGATGTCTCACCTACGTAGATCGTAACCACACAGCTGGCAGTGGACTGGCATACACAATGTGTGTTGCTCTGGGCAGGAGAAGGTGCGTTTAATAGTGAAAGAGCCCGTGGGGCCATGTAAGATGGTGTCTGGTTTTGGTGAGAGAGCAGATTTTGCAGTTGGGTTTTTGAGCAGGGGAATAGTAATCTGGTGGCTTAGGTGTGGATATTTTTGTTTGTTCAGCTAGTTAGAGGCGCACAGTAGTGAGTCGTGAGGGTTTTTGTCACGTTTGAAAGTGGGATCATTGGTTTGGTCTCAAAGGCAGGTTTATGATTTTCTACTATGTGCCAGTTAGACTTCAGGATCCTGCAGAGGCAGATTGTGAGGATGGAAGAGAAGGCAGGCAGTGGGTCTGTCTGTCTCTTCTTTGGGAGGTTTAGGTTTTCCAGAGTAGATGTTCTGGATTTAGCTGCAGTGCGACTGAGACTATTGTTACCTTATACATAACTTATAGCTTATCTTCCGTTTCCCTTCTCACCCACCTACCCTCTCTATTTCTCACATCAGTCTATTGTTTATTCAGATACTTGTCACTCCATTTCCCCTCACTTTCATTTGGTTTTTCTTTTATTTTATTTTCATTCACTATTTCTTCAACATGTACTCCTGTTCCATCTTCCTCTTTCCGATCATTATGTTGTGGAAAATGTTGATAACCACACACACACTTATCCAACACACACACACATCTGTGTAATCCCATTACATCACTTTACTCCACTCACGAACACAGGACCATGCAATAAGGTTTACTAAACACGTCAAAACTTGATGCCTTTTGCCCTTGCTACAATTACAGCTTGCCTAATGTACCTTTTGTTTTTCTTTTCTCTGTATCTTTTTTTCTCTCTGTGTTGCCAGTTGTTTTATTTTTTTACGCCATGTATCCACACACAATGGCTTGGGGCTGTTCACTGACGCACTTTTAATTCTGGCTCCGCTGGCCTGCGGCACACTCTTGGAGTCTCAAAAGGATTGAAACGGTTGACAGCAGGTTGGCTTACAGTGATGCCACATTATAGGACAGTCTCTGAGTGTCGTCGTGTCCCGTAGTAGCTGCATTCGGGGACTGGGGGGTCCTTCGTTTGCTTGGCGCAGTCCCTGGACAGCGCCACAGTTGTGACTGACCAGTTTTTTTTCACCAACTCAATTCTCTACCAGGCAGACTTTCCAATGCGACCAACGCGCGGGCTGCAGTTGTTGACTGACCGTTCCCCCAACTCAATTCTCCACCAGGAAGACCTTTCCATATGGACAACAGCGCTTGCAGTTGTTGAATGACACCGTTCCCCAACTCAATCTCTCACCAGGAAGACCTTCCATGGACCAACAGCGCTGCAGGTGTGACTGACCGTTCCCCAAACTCAATCTCTGACCAGGAAGACCTTCCCATGACTAAACAGCGCCATGCAGTTGTTGGACCTGACCGTTCCCCCAACTTCAATTCTCTACCAGGAAGGACCTTTCCATGACTAGACAGGCGCTGCAGTTGATCTGACACGTTCCCCCAAGCTCAATTCTCTACCATGGAAGAGACCTTTCCAATGAACTACAGCGCCACAGTTGTTGACTGACCGTTCCCCCAACTCAATCTCTACCTGGGAAGACCTTTCCATGACTAACAGCGCTGCAGTTGAGTGACCGTTCCCCAAATCAATTCTCTACCAGGAAGGACTTTCCATATGACCTAACAGCGCAACAGTTGTTGTCTTGACCTGACCGTTCCAACCAACTCAATTCTCTACCAGGAAGACTTTCCATGACTTAACAGCGCTGATGCAGTTGTTGACTGACCGTCCCCAACTCAATTCTCTACCAGGAAGAACCTTTCCATGACTAACAGCGCCACCGTTGTTGATGACCGTTCCCAACTCAATTCTCTACCAGGAAGACCTTTCCATGACTAACAAGCGCTGCAGTTGTTGACTGACCGTTTCCCCAGAACTCAATTCTCTACCAGGAAGACCTTTCAATGACCAACAGCGCGGCGGCAGTTGGATGAATGACCGTTCCCCAACTCAATTCTCCTACCAGGAAGAAGATCCTTTCACATGACCAAACAGCGACCCGTGCAAGTTGTTGACTGATCCGTTCCACAACTCAATTCTCTACAGGGAGACCCTTCCACTGTTGACAGCGCCACAGTGCCGTTCACTGACTGTTCCCCAAATCAGTTCTCAGTTGTTGATGCTTTCCCCAATCAATTTGTATGAGGGAGAGCTTCCTATTATCGATACCAGTGCAGTATACGGAATTGTTCCTCTATTCATATTGTTTTTCCCCCGAACAGGAAGAGCTGGCACTATCGACCCAGCTCTCACACACCAGTGTAACGCTAGTACCTCCGGCTAGTATTGATGGAGACTGTAATAAATGACAGTCACGTTGTACTATCCTCACTGGGGACCAGAGAATAGCAAAATGACAGTCAGGTTGTACCTAGCTACTGGACAAGAGATTGTAAAAATGGACCAGTCAGGTTGTACTAGCTTACTGGGACAGAGATTGTAAAATGACAGTCAGGTTGTACTAGCTACTGGGACAGAGATTGTAAAAATGACAGTCAACATTGCACTAGCTCATCTAAGATGGAGATTGTAAAATGAAGTCGTCCATTTTGTACTAGTTACTGCGACGGAGGAGATATAAAAATGACAGCCACCTTTTTACAGCTAATGGGAGGGAGATGAGGATGATAAATTGACAGTGACCTGTGCTAGTTCTGGGATGGAGATAAATAAGGGCTGACAGTCATCTTTTACGGAAAGAAAGATTGGTTAAACAAGTTTATGGTACGTTTTTAGAAGATGTATTTCAAACAGATGTGCAAAAGGTTTTTTTTATGCCTTGTGAGTTGATTTTAACGTGGTTACAGCCCTTATATGGCCCTTGCGGTATCGGCTGGACGTAGATAGTAAAAATGACAGTCATGTTGTACTAGCTACTGGGACGGAGGACAATAAACTGACAGTCACCGTGAAAACTAGATGAATGGGACGGAGTAATAAAAACTGACCGTGACCTCGTACTACTAGCTATTAGGACGGAGACAATATAAACTGACAGTCACCGTGAACTAATGAATGGGACAGAGAGATAATAAACTGACAGTTACCTCATAGCTAGCTTATAGGACGGAGATGATAAACTGACAGTCAGGCATGTACCAGCTACTGGGAGACGGAGATAATAAACTGATCAGTAAACTGTGTACCAGCTGCTGCGGAGATGGAGATAATAAAAACGACAGTCGCCTTTTACGGAAGAAAAAGGTAGTTAAACGAAGTTTCTGGTACGTTTTCAGAAAAGGTATGTTAAGGAAATGTGTGATTTTTTTTTTTTTTTTTTGATGACCTGTGAGGTGATTTTTAACGTGGTTAAAGCCCTGATATGGCCTTTGCGGTCGGCTGGGCTTGTAAGCAAACATAACTTTCCCTTACTTTGTACCAGCCACCGGGACGGAGCGATGATGGAACTACCAGTCACTTGTACTAGATACTGGGACGGAGATGATGAACTAACAGTCACTTTGTACTAGCTACTGGGACGGAGATGATAAAACTAACAGTCAATTGTGTACTAGCTACTGGGACGGAGATTGATAAACTGACCAGTCACTTGTACTAGCCACCGGGACGACGGAGATGATAAAACTGACAGTCACTTTGTACTATCTACTGGGACATGTAGATGATGAATAACAGGTCACTTTGTACTATCTACTGGGACGGAGATGATGAACTAACAGTCACTTTGTACTATCTACTGGGGACGAGATGGCAACTGAGGGCTCGCCATGTACTAGCTACTGGGATGAAGACTGCTGGGACGGAGATGATAAACTGACAGTCACCTTGTACTAGCTAATAGGACGGATATTACCAGGACGGAGATAGGAAAGTGACCTTCACCCTGTACTGGCTACTGGGACGGAGATAATAATTGGACAGTCACGTTGCACTAGTTGCTGGGACAGAGATGACTAAACTGACAGTCACCTGTACTAGCTGGCTGGGACGGGAGATAACAAAAGAAATTGGACAGTAATCTTGTACAGGCTACTGGGACGGAGATAATAAAACTGACACAGTCACTTTTACTAGCATACTGGGACGGAGATAATAAACTGACAGTGACTTTACTAGCTCTGGGAGTGAGATGTAAAAAAAAAAAAAAACTGAGTCGTCACCTTGTACGGGCTACTGGGACATACATGATACAAACTGGACAGTCACCTTGTACTAGCTAGTTCCCAGCGCTTAAAATACTTCTGTAGCGAAGGCCGCGTGTTACCCTCATTCTAAGACTGCGCACAGCTGATAACGCTACACGAGCTGCGAAATAACACGTTGTCAAGATCTTCACAGGCTGCCGCTCCAACCAAGGGTTAGTCCGAGTACAAAATCAATGGGATTCCAACCTACTGAAAAAAAACCAACATACATTACCATATTGTTTACGCGCCTGGCACGCCCCAAAACTCGGCAGGAGCGAGCATCCACAGTGCAAAGTCGGTTTGAAAGATTGGAACAGTGCATTGTGTGGACTGAAATGTGTTGATATTTGACGTGGGTGCAGTGCGTTTCAGTTTCTCGCCAACAGACATAAAGAAACCTTTCTGTACTAACGGCATGCATTTTTTCCCCTGTTTAGCACCCACACCACACACATGTGAAGATTGAAAACTCTATTTCAATTACGTGACTGTTGCAGCGTGTGCAACAAGAGTGTGGGTGAAAGGACTAATGCTGGTGTTGGTGTGCGTCTAGAATGTAATGTAAATGGGATATTATAGAGCGCTTTACCTCGCGAGAGCCAAAAAGCGCATTTTACACAGAAACATTCTAACGCAAAAGCACCACACACACAACACACACACACACACACACACACACACACACACGAAACACGACAAAAAACCACACACATGTAGAAAGACCACACGATGCGCGTCAAACAAGCAGACTCGCGCACAGAGATAAAGTGGATATCATTAATCAGTCCGGGGGAAAAGATGTGTGTCTTTAGGGAGGTTTTAAAAGTCTCTAAAGAGTTCCGTGTTACGCAGAGAAAAGAAAAGGCAGGACCATTCACACAGGCAGGTGCCAGGCAAGAGAAAGATCGTTGCCTGAAGTTTTCAGGCGAGCGGAGGGAAGCCGAAGCAGGCGAGAATCGGGGATATAGCGTGTTGTGCGTGATGTAGAGTGCGTGCGTTGCGTGAGTTGTGGTGTGTTGGTTGTTGTGTGTGTGATGTGTGTGGTGTGTGTGTGTGAGTGTTGTGTGTGTGTTGTTGGTGTTGTAAGTGTGGTTGTGTGGTGAAGTGTGTGTGTGAGATGTGGGGTGTGTGGTTGTGTGTGGTGTGTGTGTCGATGTGGTAGTAATGTGTGCGTGCTGATGTGGATGTAGTGTGTGGTGGAGTGGTGTGTGTGTGTAGTGTGTGTGTTTTGGTGGGTGCTTTGTGGTGGTGTGTGTGGGTGTGTGTGGGGTGTATTGTGTGGTGGTGTTTGTGTGGTGTTGATGATGTGGTGTGTGTATGTGTGATGTGGTGTAATTGGTTGCGTTGTGAGGTGGTGAGTGTGAGTGTGAGATGGGGGATGTGTGTTGTGTTGGTGTGGGTTGTGTGTGGTGTTTTTGTCGTGTGAGGTGTGTTGTGATGCTGTTGTGTGTGTGTGTGTGTGTGTGGTGTGTGTGGTGGTGTGTGTGTCGTGATGTGGGGTTAGTGTGTTGTGTGTGTGTTCGTATGTGCGTGGGTTTGGTTGTGTGAGGTGGTCCGTGGTGTGTGGTGTGGGTGTTGTTTGTGTGGCTGGGTGGTGGTGTGTGGGTGATGTTTTATGTGTGTGTGGGGTATGTGTGTGTGGTGTGTGTGTTGTGTGTGTGTGGGGGTGTGTGGGTGTGTGTGTGTGTGTTACACATCTAATGCTGGACACAGTATAGTCTCTCACTAGGGAAGGGATAGATCGTGTTCCAACTGACAGCCTCCTCATCTCATGGTTTGGGACTTGTCTCCACCGTGGGATGTCTAGCCCCTGTGTGTAATATAAAGACTCAACTACGATAACCAAGGCAACAAAAATTCTCTGCAGAAACAAAACCGACCGGTTCTATTTGTAGGAGCGCATATGTTGTAAACTATATGCATTGATAAGGTTCAACAATTCTCGCACCAGTGTAAGT
>JADBJO010012027.1:26384-60758 GCA_016801955.1 Conus betulinus
CACCAAGATAACACACATCAAAAATAACACGGGAGAACACATCCTTCATGGTTGTGGGCATTTGGTGGATAATGAAAACAAGTTGCACCTGGAGCGTAAACCTCCAGGATTTGTGGGACAACCCCACAATCGAAGTAGTAACAAGGGTGTTAGTTTAAACATAATTCTGCTCGAAACTAGTTGAAGATAGTTGCAAAGTGAGGTGTCTGCAGGCCTAAATTGATACAATTTTAAAAGGTATTTGAAATTACTTCAGCGGATAGCATGGACAAATGAATTACGAGACAAAACACGATGTGCTTCGACCTCTTAGGTGTTCTTCAGCAAGATAAAACCACTCAGGACAAAGAAAATGAAGAACAACGATCACTTTTGTCAAATTCCGTGCAAGATGGGCACTGAATTTGAGAAGTGATTGCTTGTTCTTCATAGTGATGCTTATCTTGCCCAGAAAAAGACCTAAGAGGTTGAAATGCAAATTGAGTTGTAATTTATTTTTCTCGGCTACCTGGAGGAGTTACTTCAAATACCTTTTAAAATTAGTTAAAGATAACCTTACAAGTTATCTTTCCTCCAACAGTTTTTACTTTTCTTTCGCCCAGAGTTACCCAGAAGACCTCCAGAACACAAAGAGCCTTAACTATGAAAAACAAGGAGAGCAGATATTAACTCAAAGCAAGGGTTCTGCATATTTGGTCACAGAAACAAAAGAAAAGTTGTGAAAAAAAGGTGCAAAAGATGACAACAGTCCTAATAAATTAGCTTATGCTCACTTGCATTTATTAAGTACTTTCAGTGATTTGAATAGTTGACAATGTTTTTCATCTTAAAAATCTTTGTATGCATGTGTTCCTATCCAACATGCTTTATTTCACAATAGCATCTGTTTAACGCAAAATTCAGACAGACACAGAGAAATTTGTGTGTAATAACCAAAAATCCTGCTAAACAAATAAACTCTCAAGACGTGTGTCATAGTTGTAATAAATGATTTGTAATTGTAAGAAAGCTGACCAGGCAAGGTCACAGCTGAATTTTGCCTTGTACACTTTCAAAAGCCCTGTCGATGTATGCTTATCAGGAATTTAAAATCAAACAATGTGTATGAGGAATCAAAAACATGGCTGGAATGCCAAGTTTGGTCACATTAAGCTCCAGACTTGTGTGTACCCCGGACAGCTGGACTCTAGTGTAATTTGCTGCTGTACACTGCTAGTGACAGTCGTTCAAAGTGGGTGGGTCTGTTTTTGTTTGAAAAGGTGATAACTTTTGATCACCCCTGCTGTGTTATATTTTCATTTAGTTTGTGATTGATACGCACATTTTTACCTTTTTTTTTTTTCTCCAGATTTTGTTGTTGTTTGCTGTATCACATTTACATGTCTTTCATGTTATGCCAGGAGATTTAAGTCTTTTTGAACTTTGAAGTATTTTAGTTCTTGTTTTCTTGTATCTTTTGACAGTATGAATGAGACTTGGGGGAAGAAGATACATCTTTTCTATCACTACTGAATAAGAAGTCTTGCTCAATGGAATACAAATTCCTACATTATTGTTTTCTACTATCTCTCTTTCTCTCTCTCCTTCTCTCTCTCTCTCTCTCACACACACACACAAATTTTTTTTCACTTGATGTTAGACTTAAATATATACATATTATTTATAACATAATGTAAACACACCCTGATTTTTCATTCCCATTTTCTTTTCTTTCACAACTGTCCATCCACACACCATTTTTTTTTTTTCTTTTCCTTTTAGTTTTCGCCAAGTTATTAACACAATTACAGAGGTATTGTTAGACTGCACTTGTTTTCCACTAAAAGGTTTAACATTTAGGTGAATTGTTCGACATTGTAGATAGATAGATAAAAGAAAGGTTAGGAGGAGGGGGTGTCGATGGAGTAGGTATTGGAAAATAAAGGACATTATGCACTGCATGTGTTACATGCATCATACGTTTAACAAGGCACCGAGTGACAAAATTGAGCAGGCGATAGATGGTAAATCATGCACTTCTCTACGCAGTTCCTTTCCTTTATCAATTGGAAGCATAAAATGGTAAGCATGGGCAAAAATGTCCAAAAATCAGGCATAAATGATCCACAAAACAACTTTTTGGAAAGTTCTGATAGGCAAATAAGACCTCTGAAAAAAACACACACAAAAAAAGATTTCAAATGAGGAGTAATTGTCCTTTTTGGTTATGCATGAATGAGCCACCAATTTTATGAAAATGGTTTAAAAATGTGTGTTGGGGGAATATATATACCTTTATATATATACATGTACACACACATGTAAGTAATGCGGGAGAAGAAATACCAGCAAACAATTCTTCCATTCTTAAGACCAAAACTGGGCAAATCTTAACACAGAACAAAAATGGCAGGGCTGGGGTGGGGTGGGGCAGGGAAGAGAAAATGAATATGAAGAAGACAGAGTTAAAATGTAAAGAAATATAAGTAACCTATTCTTCACTAGCAGTATATGTGGGCTACAGTTCCATCTTCATAACAAAACCACTGGTAATGCCTTTCCAGAATCAACTTTTATCTCCTGCATGAGACTTGTCATCTGAACTCGGCTGGTAATGATGATCAATCCTTAATAGCAAATGGAGACATGCTGTCAGTTGTACTGCAATATTCTCAATGCCAAGTTGACAAAAGCAAAATCCAACAGCCTCCCAAAACAGCCAATAAGGTCAGAATCGATGAAACGGAGATTATTACGGTATTAAGCTGGGGGAGAACAAAAAACAAAAACAAGAATTAACGAGTAATGGATAGAAAATGGTTTCTTTGAATCTACATATTTACACTAAAACCTTCCCAGAAGCTGGAGTATGGCTGCCTTAATGGCGGGATAAAAAAAAAAGGTCATACACACACAAAACTCCACTCCCTTTGTTGGGCAGATGGGTTAAATACTTACCTGTCTATACAGGGAGTGTCCACAGGAGTATCAGCCTGCATACACAGAAGAAGATGACACTAAAACCTCCTACTAACCTTGAATAAACATTCGCTTCCTATAAGTACTTGTTGCATTGAAAGGGGAAGGGAAGTTAACAAGTTTGTATTAAACTTCCCTCCCAAACAAAAGATGCCTTCAAGAATTTCAGGAGATCTTACCCAGACAATCCACTGTATATCAATAGCCTGTGACTCTCTCTTGCCACAGCCAGATATAACCAAGTGGAAAATAGAGTTCTTCATGGCACTAGGGCACAGCATTTTCCCCATCCATGTAAGCTCTTCCTATGATAATTATGTTTCATTCACCTTATGTCTGCAAACATAGCATACTCTAACACACAGCCTCAGTCTGTGGCCCTTTTGCATGTTGTGATACTGCTCTGTGTGCCTTTGCATATATTTTGGTATGAGTGCGGCTTCAAGTCAGTGTTGCTTCTCCTACTGTTTGAACAAAGCTGAGTGTACTTGATCACTGTGTTTCAGTAGCAAAGATGTGGGGAAGTTTGTGGTAAACTTTGGAGTGTGGTGTGATTATATTGCTTTAAAAAAGAAGGACATTTTTGTTTCAAAACGAGGTGACTGAGAGCAGAAAATGAAGCCATTTTGCGCCGAATATGAGAGAATATAAGTGGTTGCTCATTCTTTGTTTCCACTGTTGTAAATGCTGTTTGCTTTGGCGTGAAGAATACCCAAGAGGTCGAAATGCATGGTCTTTTGTCCTGTAATCTGTCTGTATTCTCCGACGCAGCTTATACCCTTCTTTTTAAAATTTAGGACATTTTTGGCTTTTATTGATGATGATCGATATTTCAATTCAATGATGAACACATAATTACTTATCATTCAGTGGACATAAAAAGACATTTGCAAATCTGACAGTGAAAATTACCAAGGGATAAGGGATAACTGAATTCAAGGTCAGATTGACTGGAACAGATGAGGTACTTCCATTAACAAAAAACACAAAATTTCAAACATTAAAAGCGTAACTTTAAAAGAATCCTATGAAATAATATTTTTATGAAATAATATTTTTTTAATGATATATGTAATTTGGTAAAGTATCTTTGTGCATAAATGCAGAAAATGTGACATTATGAATGTCATCATGAATGTCATCAAAAGAATAAAGCAGCACTCTTAAAGCCAGAGGTTCCTTATGTATAAGAACACGACAGATCAGAGTGAGGTAATCACATTTATTCCCCAACTAATGCACACAATTCTGTGGCCACATACACAAGTCCCATACATATTTCATGAATAACATGAACACACCAAATCACAGGTACACATCTCCTCAAAAATGCTTTCCATCATTTGGTCTTCAGAGTTCGTATCTTTTTGAGTTCCTTGTACAAGACGTTTTCCCGAACTGGAAAGAGAAAAAAAAAGATATAAAATATTTTGCTGATCTGAACATACGAGTTCATAGTCATTTCATAAATGTGGTGAACTATTAGGATTATAAACAATTAAAATTGAATATTAATTTTCTTAAAAATGTGTGAACTATTAGGATTAAACACAATGAAAATCAAGGAAAAAAAAAATGCTTGGCAGTCCCTTCAAACACTCCTTCCGAAATCTTATGACTGTTCTCAACAGATGGAAAAGTGTCTGATAATAATAACATGCTTTAAGGCATTACACTTAAGCCATGCTTTTTCTTTTGTTTCATTTTGAGGAATGAAGGAATCGTTTTTTTTTTGCTTTTATCTGAGTACTAGTGCATGGCTCTCAGACAAGCAAACTATTCAGCATGACTGACGACATCTGTCCTGGCATAGAAAAAAAAAAAAGAGAAATCAAAGATAGCTTTGTTCACATGTACTAACAACTATAATGGAACTTCTCCTTAATGACCTCCAGAAATCTTTTATAACCAAAACTTCTTTTGGAAATTAATACATCAACAAAGAGAAAAATAAAATTGGGTGTGGAATAAATATAGTAGCCTAATTTGGAAGTTCTACTGTAATTATACTGGTGTTTTCAACAGGAGCTGGAGGCATTATTTTGCATCTAGTCTTCATTCTGTAGCACACAGCATTGATATTTACCACAGGATCACTCTCAGCATGATAAACTTCAGCTGGAAGTGAGATACTCCTTTCCAGAATTTCAAAACTTTTGTCATATCACCAAAACTAATCACAGTCAAAATGATCTTGTTTATTTGTTTATCTGTATAGAAGTTGCTAAAGGGGGTAAAAGGCAACCCCCCCCCCCCCCCCCCCCCCCCCCCCCCATCTCTAGCCTGGACAATCCTTCCTTGTTATCTGACTGAGTAATACAAGTAGTCGCCATGGGTATTGCAAGCAGTTGATACAAGTGGTAACTATGGCTATTAGAAATTTTTTTTTCTAACCCAACAGCAACACCAGCACTATCAGTACCGTACATACTGACAGTTATCAGTGTAAGCACTCACACAGGAAAACAAATGCAATCTTTTCCCAACCCTTAAGCAGTGTTAACACTACAAGTACTTACTGTAGATCATGAAACAATTGCGATGGGTTTTTTAAAACATTCTGTTCTAACTTTGAAGCTGTGCTTACACTAATCACATTGATTTACCTTTCTTTTTATTTTTTGGTTTGTCCAAGCCTGCAGCACTTGCTTTATTTCCACTTCAAAAGCAGATTTATCCAAGGCAACCTTACTTACTTATGAGTATTTGTTGTACTAAGAGTCTGGGGCAATCTTTTTCAGCATGTCTAACTTTGTGATACTTGCAGCTTCTCCCCTATGACAGAATGAATGCAGCACTGTCAAGCTTGCCTAGCTCAGTAGTAGTACCTGACAAAGCTAATCAATGATCTGCTGTCTTTCAGATTCTGAAGTTCACACCAGAACATATCAATCTGTTTTGTATTAGTTCTGTGATACCAGTACATACCGTAGGGATCAAAAGCAATTTTTTCCATCTTCTCTCCAACCTTTGGCCTCAGCTGGACAATCTTGTGACCAGTGCCTGCCATACTCTGCAGTATTACCATGAGAGTCCTGTAACACATGGCACAAAGAGTAACTACTCTCTCTCTCATCAACCAAGCTATCTCATCCTCTGTGTACAATTCATTAGATTTCTCTACTAGCGTAAAATCACAAGCACAATTCATTAGATTTCTCTGTCTACTTGTGTAAAATCACAAGCACAATTCGATTTCCCTTATTCTGAACTATTTAGATGTCTGTTGACCTGCTCTATATTTCCTTGAAAATCATTTGAACAAAAAGGAGCCTGAGATTTTCAAATTTCAGCAAGAAGCTTTCTCCAGAATCCAGGATCCTTTAAATGTAATGGTCTGCATACATTATGATGAAAGTTTCACATGCTCTTGAGGTTGTAATGTGGTGAAAGCTTGAAGTTGAACATAGAAAGATTAACACACTAGCTGAGAAACAAGAACATCTGCTTCCTACTCACAGGGTCTCTGAGAATAGTGGGATGAATCCCAACATGACACAAGGACTGAGGGTGGTGTGTGAGTGTGTGTGTGTGTTTTTTCCTTAGTCTAGAACAATATAAATGCACACTGGCTTCTGCCCTATTGCCAGTTGCGTGTAGATGTAAGCAGACAATGAAATATGCTTTTATCCAATATCAAATTTTATGTCGACCTATGGTAGGTGATCGGAATAAGATCAATACCTTAAAGGTGCTACCCCGAGGATAACCTGGTAGCCCAAGTGGTGATGTAAAAAACAAAAAACATTAAAAATCAAATACCAAAAACACTTGCTCAAATAACAAAAACAATGCAATGGACATCACTTTTACCCAGCTATGATGTTTGTTAAGCCCCTTGTTTCATTAGGTATACTCAAACTCTTGCAGGGTTTGTCCAGTTTGCTTCCTGCATTGGGTCATGAGTAGCATGTGGTAATAAGACACCTCATAAAGCCTCTTACACTTGTGCACAAAGGCTGAACCCTAGCTGCTTTGTTCATTCTGTAGCCAAACTCAACAGGATTTCACACTCTAACTCTTACATTTTTAGTTGTGCAACAGTCTATCATGGGTTGTCTTCCATCCAGTGGCTTACCCTTAACTCCTCTGTAGTTGTATTACCATGTCTTCATAAAGACCAGATCAACCAGTTGCCACGGCCAAATTAGAGCAAATTTCATTTTTCTTTATTTGCATTTGGTGTATAATAATCCAGTTTTTACAATGGTCCGCTAAAAGAAAACAAACACACACACCCTATTCTGCATTTGTTTTTTTTTAACGCCTGTAGTTTGTGACTTAGAAAGTTACCTTCTTTTGTATTATTATGAAATAAGCCTTACAATGTGCCCTGCTTTGTGCATGTATTTGAATTCTGGCTTGTTTTCAGTAATGCTTCAGTTTTTGTTTCAGTCCAGAAAATGTACATTTTATCCTGTGGGCATCATCATAACGAAGGAACATAAAGAAAATAAGTGGCACTGCAACTTGACCAAATTAATGTAAATGGAATACTTTTGCAAATCAGAACCATTTCCCATCACAAAACATCAGGGGTGTTGATCTCTTCAACAGTAATAATACAATACAGCATAATCCCACTTAACACAAGTTTTAGGGGAACAATTTGCTTATGTTAACCGATATTCGTGTCTGCACAAGCTGAAATAAATAACAAGGCAAGACGATCACAGTGTGCACTAACATGATGTTTGTTGTTTTTTGTCCTATGGTTATAACAGTGAAGATACAAAGCCAGTTGGTTTTTGTCTTTACTCTGTCAGAACTTTGAGGTTCAGCACTGGTGAGATCTTCGCTTCTGTCACCATTATTAATCCTACCATTAAGGTAGATACACTCTGGGATGATGTCTAAACCTGACATCATTGTGTCGCCCCTCCTACATAATGGCCAACTCTTCTATAAATGATGGAATGGAATTTAATGTGGGTGGGGGGGGGGGGGGGGGGGGGGGGGGGGGGGGGGGGGGGGGGGAGAGAAAAGGAAGGTGTGCATTACACACAGAACCTTGCTTTAAAGTCTCATCCAAATGACTTGGAGGGGTGTGGAGTCTTGAAAGAGAGCTGAATCCATGACACTTTGATCAAGGAAACATTTTATCCACAGTGCCAGCCACTCTGTAGGATGAATAACTGAAGTTCAACACACTCAACTGCAGCATGCTTATAATCAGTAGAACGCTTTGGCTGTCTACCTAAAATTTAGAAGAAAAGCTTTGAAAACATTCTTGAGTAAATGATGCTAATAATCAAGATGAATAAAAATACTCACTTGACTCCTTTAGCCATGACAGGAATATGAATGACAAATTTTTCTGTCTGCTCCTGAATTTAAGGTTGGCAACATGTGACGGGGGGAAAAAAACACCTGTGGACAAATTCATAAACACACACTTTTATGAGAGTAGATGTAATATCAAGAACAAACTTGATAATAACATCCGAAGTGGGTAACAACAAAACAAAAAAAAAAAAATGATACCAAAACTACAGAATCAAAATTTCCCTATACATTTTGTACACTTTTGTTTGACACAAAGAGCTCTAACCCAGAAAAAAAAACAACAGTTTGTGACTTTCAATGCATCCAACCAGAATTTTCAAATGCACACACAAAATCATACAAACAATATGAATGAAATTTACCTGGTGTACAGAGATACAGTTTCATGATTTAAAGGAAAGTCATAGCATCTTGTGAGATGAGAACCTATACACATTAGGGTGTGTTTGTTTTTTCTTCAACAATGTGAACACTTGAAAACTTACACTAGTTACAGCAAATGACAAGCTGATCAAAACACAATGTTCTGAATGTCTCTTATCTCTCCAGCTCTCCAATCTTCTTTCCATCAAGCAATCCTATTTTTGTGTGTGTGCGAGTATGTGCTTTTTTTTTTTCCTCAGATGAATGAGATTCTTACAAACAGGCAACAGCTAGGAAGAGTGCATGGGTGCCATGTTTGTCTGTCTTCTTGATGCCAGGGCACCGTTTTCCGAGAACAGCAATCACACTAAGGATACAGAGTATTCAGTGAAGTGTACACACTAAAAGTCCACCTCTAAGATACAGGATGTTGGAACTTATAGCAACACTTCATGTCTAAATCACCATAGACCTGGAAAGGCAAAGAAGTCCAGATCCACAGGCCAGGGAACTCTTAAAGTCAGGGAGTGTTTGGTTCCCAGCTGAATGGAGGAGATGAATGGAATTGGTATCAGAAGGTTCATGTTTTCATTCACTTTCTGCCTGCTGTCTATGTAAAAGCTGCCACCTGCATCAAAGGTTAAGTTGTGGGGGCAGACACAGGCACTGCAGCAAGCAATGACATGGCTATCAGAACCTCATGGAAACTGGGATAAGCTGGTAAGCAGCACCACACCAGAATGGCCAATACCTTCATCAATGACTGTCCTATACAGGCCAACAAGGCCTTTCACTAGCACATGGAAGATCCAGGCTCAGAAACATCTTACTTCTTAGCTGAATTCTGTGCCAGCTCTCATTCACTAGATGGTAGTGCTGGTACTGGCACCCCATATGAGTCTCCCAAACAGAAGAGATGCTATCATGTGAGGTTTCAAGTACCAGAGGACATGGAAGCCAATAAACCTGCTTGTGATACAAGTGCCTGACACTGTGAGGGTATGCTAGAGGGATCAGTCACTGAACTTGGCAAGAATTCTGTAAGTGCCCAAAGCCAGAGTCTGGACTGACCTGGTGCCACAGACTGCATGTGCATGAATGTTCACAGTTGCTTTGAGCACACTCCAAAGTCTATATAGCATTGCTCATCAGATCTGTGAGGTACAAACAGCGATCTATAACATAAGTATAAAGGTTAAATCCTACATCAATGGCGTTAACCTCTGGTGGTGGGTTTCTAGCTTCAACTTTACTATAGTCCATTTACATACATTCTAAAATGTGTGAACTCACACATTATGCAATCTGCTTAATAAAAAATCAAATCATGAGTGTGACACTGGTCTAAATATTGCCGTTGTTTTTACTGTTTGAAATTGTGTGTAGTAAGTTGTCACTCCTGATGGTGTCCCTGCTTACCAGTGTTAATCTTTAACTAATATTATGTTCCCATCACAAAAATGGTGCAACAACAGCATGCATGTGCACAAGCGCACATGTGTAATTGTGCTTGTGTATGCTGGTGTTAAGCACATATGAGCAATATAAGTGTTCAGACACATTTTACCACTCACAATATCCATGGTGCATATTCTGTTGGGGCCCCCATAATTGCAAATTTAACTTTGGGTGCGTTCCGAACTGTCAATGGATACTTCATTCAACCGTTGATTATCGTTATTCAAAACACTGTTTTTCATTGCAGACGATGTAACATGGGTAAATAAATAAAACGCGTTTCATGGACTTCAATAAAGTCGAAGTCGAAAACAACAAAGAATTTGGGCAGAAAACCAACCTGGAGGTTAACAACACTGATGTAGGATTTAACCAGTATTAAAAGACAAAACACTATCTAGTTGCAGATTTTCGATTGGTAGGGATAGCTGAACGACGTACTTCTGCAGTTGTCCTGGTCTCGTCCTTTCGTTCTTGCGCTACCGGAAGTTCATATGAGTTCTAAATACTGCAAACCATCCAAACTAGCAGGAAACAACTGAAACAACCTGAAACCCTTTTTCGTTTTGTGTTCGATCATGTGTAAATTCGATTCCATGGAAGTCTCTGTACTGGCAAAAATCCCACAACTTTAAAGGAGAGCAAAAATTGCAATTCTGGTCCACTAATCAATGGCTGTTGTTATTATTAAGGTTGCGTGAAAAATGGAAACAAATTTAGTGACCTATTGACACACAAGAATGTTCAGTGTGTGTGGGTGGTGGTTTTATTTCCATTCCACACATTCTTTTTAACTATCAGATTCTGAATATGTTCTATTTTGACAAGCAGTGCATTTTAGACAATAGATTATATGCTGATTCTGTATCATACAATCAATTACTTAAAGTGTATGGCATTGGTTGATGTATATTGACTAGTCCTGTAGACCTTTTAATTTGGTTTAAAATTTTGTGATTATCAAGACTGTAATGTAATGTATACTATGCACAAAAAAAAGAAACGCATGTTTTTATTTCAGTCATTCCATGCGTCATTTAGCATTCAAAATATTACAACCACAGAAGAAATAAGACATCAGTCTACTGTTATGCCTATTCATTATGTCTGGCTATTCACACTGGACAGAGTTCCCTGCTATACGGGACATGTTTCCGTCAAAATTTTCCTTAATATTTTCAGCGGAAAAATATGCGTTTTCTTTTTGTGCACAGTATATTATATTTGTAGGTTCAGTGGATTTCAAATGGGGAAAAAAGGCTGAATCTAGATTAGATTGTTTCAATCTTTACCTCAGTTTTATATATTAATTCTAGAATATAGACAAGGTACTAGTATAAGTACCTGGATTATGTTGGGATGTGTGTTGAACAGACATTGCAGGGTGAAAAGGAAGGATGTGGCTATCACTCACTAATAACTGGATGAAACACAGAGAGAGAGAGAGCGAGAGAGAGGAGAGAGAGAGGGGGGGGGGGGGGGGGGGGGGGGGGGGGGGGGGGGGGGGGGGATGGCAAGTGTTGTCCGAAGAGCAGTAGTTAGCAGTGGACCAAACGCATTTTTGCCTGATTCCTGTTTCTTCTTCAAAAACGTTTGTGTCAGCATAATTTACGTGAGAAATATGACACATTTACTGCAGATGGCCATGAGAAAAACAGGAAGAAAGACAGGCAGCGCTATAGGAAGACAGCTGGTAGCCATTTAGGGAAAGAATCGGGGACGAATACTCCGAGTTCGCTGCGAGTGTGACATAGCATTGGACGCCAGGGGAGAGATGGCAGCGCTCTCTTTGAAGGACACTGATGTGAGAAATCAGTGTCGGGAGGTGCAGACAACCTTCCAGCCATGTGGGCGACGGCGGGTCTTAGCCTGTGTCGCCGAGGGACGGCTCCTGGAGATGTGGGCTGATCGGCGAAGGAGCGCTGCCTGACTGTGACTACCGTGGCCCTGACAGCCATGCTGTTTTGTACGGAGGCCGACATGGTGGGCACTCCTTATGGGGTTGGGTTTGAAAAATGCCCTCACACGGCCGCAGTCAGCGAGTACCCGCCGAATATTAGGGGCTCGTGCAGCGCTCCAGTGACTTTCGTCCTGCTCCCTCCTTGAGGCGGCCTCACGCGGCACAGGACCATCGACACCTCAGTGGTCCTGAAGACAGTCTGATGTTTGGGGGACAGCAGGCAACATACACCGACGCCCATCGTCAATCGACCAACAACTGAATGGAACCAACGTTCAAGAGCAACGCGACCAAACTTAACCAACATTCAAGAAGAACAACACGACCAGAATTGAACCAACGTACAAGAGGAACACGAGCTTAGAGAGAGGATGCGACGACCCCCCCCCCCCCCCCCCCCCCCCCCCCCCCCCCACCCCCCCCCCCACCTACACTACTGCCGACGACAGCAGTTGCCACAATGATGCAGACCTATGTCTGCAGTAACCTTGCCCTTATGGGCCTCAGGCCGATGGGAGGTTAATCTCACCCTTAACGTAACGTAACGTAACGTAACGTAACGTAACGTTACGACAAATGCAGGAAGAGAGAGACCGGCAGTAATTCAGGATGGGCAAAGAGCAGTGCCTGTGTACGTGAGCGCGCGCGTGCGTGCGTGCGTGCGTGGTGTGTGTGTGTTTGACAAATGTTTTAATAATGCGTACTTTTTTTTTTCTTCGATGCTGATATGAATCATTACTTGTTATAATTAGTTTGCGTAATAGTGTTTTATATTGATATCCACGTCATGTACCACACACACAATAAAACAGTCTTTTAGAGTGCTGGAACTTGCATGATGTGAGAGACACAAACATTTTACAGCAGATTCCATGAAAACCTTGTTCAGAGATGCTCCACCTGATGCGATCTTTGAATTCTTGAAAACAGATTAACATTTTTCGTCGGATCTAAGATTTCATAGTGAAAAGAATTTTCACAAAACTTCGGGTGGGTTTTTAGAAGATGTATTTTTGAAGAGAGTTGTGTGAATGAATGACTCGTGAGTTGACTTTCGCGGAGACAGCCCTGATATGGCCCTTTGCGGTCGGCTGGGTTATAAGCAACATTACGTTACCTTACCTTCTTCTTTCTTTGAGTGTCCACCTTCATCGAGTTGAAGATTCTGACTCTATAGAAGGGGGTTCCCGGATTTAACAGTAGTTCAAATGCTGCCCAGATAATCAGCTTATGAAAAGGAAAAAAAAAAAAAAAAAAAACAAAAACAAAAAAAAAAAAAAAAAAAAGGGGGGGGGGGGGGGGGGGGGGGGAGATCTGGGGCCACCTAGGATTTTCAAGCCTCCAAGGGGAGAGGAGTGGGGGGAGGGAGGGGGGGGGGCATAAGTGGGCCTTACTCTGGAGTGGGTGGAACGTACTAAGGTGAGGAAGAGGGATAGGTGGGAGAAAGGGGGGGGGGGGGGGGGACAGGAGAGGGTGCAAGAGAGGGGAAGGGAGCGGTGGAGGAGGAGGAGGAGGTTTGGAGGGGAGCGGGGGAGGAGGAGGAGGAGGAGGAGGTTTAGCCCTGAACTGGGAGCTTTTCTATCGTTTTACTAGCTTTTGAATGTCTTCATACTTTATTAGGATTTGCATCATCATCATCATCATCATCATCATCATCATCATATTGATGATCATGATCATTATGAACGATATGGATAATTTTTTGGTGAAATTGTGAATAAAAGACATTTTGATTTCAAACAAGTAACGCAGAAAAAGTCATCTGTTAAATCTTTTATTCATAAACAGAGAACTTGAAGTTGTGTCCCAGAACAAGAAAGAAATAGTTTTAAAAAAAAAAACATTCGATCACTGTGAATAAATTTTGTATTCCTCCTCAACCCATGAAATCATTTTGCTCGGACTACTACTCACAAAGCAGACGGAAAGTACACGGAAACACCCGATTGCCACGTTAGCAAGCGCGTGTGTCGTGTAAACTTGCACCTAATTTGTGGTTTTGTGAGGTTGCAGGTGGGATTCAGACGCTAAACATAAAACATGGACGTTTTACAAATTCTGTTTGCACTATGCATTCTGAGCTTGACAGGCATTGACGCTATTTGGTTTCATCTGGGTCAAAATCAAAAGAAGTGCCTGCGAGAGGAAAATCCACAAGGATGTCTTGGTTACCGGCGAATACGAAGCTCAAGAGAATGGACAGCGTGTGGTGGATCTGACGGTAAGACTCGAAGCTTAGGCAGTCAGCGTGTCAAATTATGTTTAGCTGTTAATAACTGTGATGGAAAGGATACCTCATTCTAAGAACAGCATCGACGGAGTCAGTAACTCAAGTTAACGTATTTCTCACAAAATCAGATAATGACTAGTTTCATAGACCTGCAAGAACCAGATGCCAGCCGTCTGCCCTTGACAAATGGCATCTGTTCAGGACAAGAAAGAAAAAAAGAAAAATGGTGATTGTCTTTGGCATTTCACTTCCACAGCACTGTACTCCCCATTCGCATAACAATCTCAATCACAGTATTGCTTTGCCCAAGGACCTGTTAAGAGTAATATACGCAGTCCACAACCGTGTGTGTATGTGACATGTATTGAAACATTTTCAGAAATGAATTGGTTTTTGCTGCTCCTGCTCTGAACACTCACAGTAAAGACAATCCTCATTATTTTGGGAAATAGAAAGCTTTGTTTAAAATTTAATTTAAGTGAAATAATCCTTACTCAGAATGATTATGGGAAAAAAGTACTGATTCTTTTGAATGTATTTGATTTTCTTAAAGCAAACAAAACATGAAATGGAACAGTGTCTACTTAGGATTTCGATCTGTAACTAGTGCATTCTGAGCCAGTGCTGAAGTTACCATAAATTAAGTAGTCTGTAATCAGTCACATGTACACACACACACACACACACACACACACACACACACACACACACACACACACAAACACACACACACACATTCAACAATACACATACTTTGTCAGGCAGCATCAAACACTATCGAACACATGTGCACTGTGTGCTCGCTCACACATGCACTCGCACACACACTGACTGACTGAAACCAATTTATTGTCAGATTAACTCAAAGTTGTACTGACAACACACACACACACACACACACACACACACACACTGGCAAATACACATGTGGACTCAAATGTGCACACACACACACACACACACACACACACACACACACACACACACACACACATGCATAGATACGAAGCTCAAGAGATTGGACAGCACAGTGACCTGAGTGTTTCTGAATTTTACCAGATTGATATATATATGAATTTGGACTCAGATGAAAAGGGCAAGTAAAGATTTAACCTGTTCAGATTCTTTATCAACAAAGATTTAATCTTAGCATTTGAGACAAATTGATTAGAGAATGGGTTAAGAATAATACATTTTGCTACTGTTTGTGAAGTATGTTTTTTTTTTCTTCAGTAGAACTTCTCAGATAAACAAAACAACAACAACAGAACCCTTGCACACATTATTGTACTTATTTTCAGTATCTTGTAGTGCCTCTTTCCGTACAACACACAAAAACATAAGAAATCCAGGTTATTCAGCATTAACAAAAAGTCAAAAAAAGAAAAAAAGAAAAAAAAGACATGCACATACAGAGGCTCATTTCAGTAACAAACTTTGAAGACATAGTTTCAGTATCGATGGATGAGATTAAATAAGATTGATGTCTTGAAACTCTCAGTCTAATGTGAGATAATGTGTTACCATGAATGCTATAAACTGGTCAATAAAAATGAAAATAAAATGGAGTACAAGTGTCAACAAAATAGGAAGGGATCTGACTGTTGTCATATTTGCGAGCTATTTTGATTAATTTTTAATTTTTCACCGTGGGCTTCTATTTGATATACAGGGATCACATTGAAAGGGATACATATTCTGAAAACATTTCATATCAGAAACCAAGACATACTTAAGTTACTATGACAAATAAGATGTCCACAAATACAGTTAAACTGCCCATACTTGAGTTACTATGACAAATACGGTGTCCACAAATACAGTGAAACTGCCCATATAAATATATATATATAATACATATAGTATCTCACACACACACACACACACACACACACACACACACACACACACACACAGTCTCGCGCGCGCCGCACACACACACACACACACACACACACACACAGGCGCATGCGCACGCACACACACACACACACACACACACACACACAGACACAGACACACACACACACACACACACACACAGATGTGTGCCAAAATTTATTTCATTGTGACAAAAGGCATTTTGAACTTTGTTCTTCAAATGTAATGTCAAAAGAATGTTCAGACTATGTATGACATTAAGTGATGATGAAACATTGCAACACTGAATAATGGTATTAGCTAGAAATGTTTTTTTTTCATCCTCATGTCTTTGTTTTGTTTTATCAATTATTGTGATCTGAGTCACATGTGTTAGAAAGCAGAGTCAAAGTAGATTTTTCGTCTTGGATACATTTTCTTTTAGTAAAATGAGAAACTACAAATAAAAATAACAAGTTTAGTCAAAGAGGTCCACCACAAGGATAACTGTTTAAAGAAGGATCGGCAGATAAAAACATGGAGGAGCGATTCATTATTTTTAACTGTATAAGCATATTTGTATTAGGGAAGACCCTTTGAAAATTAAAACTTTCTTTAATTTTGATATTTGGTTAAACATATCACACAGCATGATAGTTAATACAAGTCGATTATAGTGGTCATGTGAACAAGTGTCATTGATAAAGTGGATAATTTACGTTTTGTATTACAGGTTACAGATTCCAAAGGTCATATTCTGTACTCCAAAGAAAGTGCTGTTAAAGGCAAATTTGCCCTTTACCACTGAAGAATATGACGTGTTCGAGGTGTGCTTTGTGGGGAAAGCCATGAGCGGTAGGTCTTTTTTTTTTTTTTTTCTGTAGTGTTCTTGTACATGCATCTATTATTTACTCATGCATGCATCAGATTTATGTCCCAGAGTTATTGATTATTTTGTTTTCCTTCTGGTTTTCTCTGCTTTCTCTTAAGTATGCCCTTAGAATTCTTGTTTGTTCCTCTCCAATCCTTTTAACAAATTTATCCTATTTGGAATATGCATGCATTTTTGTATACATATATATAAGTGTTTCTCAAGGCATTTTTAATGGACCTACATGATTTCTAACAAATGTCAGACACGCATTAAATGACTTACACTACTTGCTGTTTTCCAAATGATGTAATGTTAGGCTTAAGCATAAGTTTGTAAGGATTGATTAAGCAGCAAAAGATGAATTATTGTCAGAAATAAAGTTTCAGGTATCTTAACAAGGTGAATGGGGTTTTGATTACAGGTGTTCAGGCTCCTGACAGAGAAGTGTTTTGAGTGTGAAGCATGGGGTTGAAGCCAAGAGCTATGATGAGGTAGGTATTCTTGTGAATGTATTCTATTCAGAAGTTGTATATATATATGTATATATACATGTGAAATCTATATTTAAGATCTAAAAAGAAATGGGTAGATTCTATGAAACAGCTTGCAACATCCAGAAAAAAAGGATACAATAAAATGTAGACATGTGATAATAATACAACTATATACAACATAACTTTCAAAGTTACAGCATAACACCTGTAGTAAGTTAACTTCTTGTTATCTTGTGGATTTGGATTGAGTTGGGTTGATAGTTAAAAAAAAAAGTGTTCATTCTTGTATATTATTTAGCTGGTGTGCATATGTTCTCACTGTTGTTATTTTGCTTATTTTTCCAGTATTTTTTTTTTTTTTTTTTTTTTTAAAGTAACTTCTGTTGAAACATATTTCAGCAAGGTTTGATGCTTTGGATAAATATAGTTTATATGTATGTGCATTGTAATTCTTTTTTTTTTTTCTTCTTCTTTTCTGTCTTTTACAGTTTGTTCTGTGATAAAGTATCATTCTTTGGCCCTGATGTGGCCTTCATAGTTAGCTGGGCTCCCAACAACATGACTTAACTTGCTCTGTTAATTGCTTCTGGTTGATAAGTTTTTAGATTTTTGATACTGATGTGTATCCTACAAAACAGTTCTGTTCTTATAATTAATATAAAGTATTACCTTTTTTCCCATCAACTCCATCATACTCATGCACACACACAAAGACATAGGTTAAATCACAGGCATTTAAGTTAACTAATTGCACACATGGAGATACTTTGCTTGTAAATTAGTACTGCATTTGTGTCTATTACAGAGGCTGGTGATGATTCTTTTTGAAAAGAGACAAAAGGATGATATTACTTCTTTAACTTTGATCATGAAATCTCTTTTGTTGGTAGCTTGTGTGTTCACAAAAGGATTTTATTTCTTGAATCATGATTGTGAAAACTGTTTTGTGGAAAATGTTCATATTGAAATGTTGTCTTTTTCAATAATAGTGTGACCTCTTTGGCATTTGCTCAGAGTGACATTTCCATTCTGATAAAGGAAGATGCAAGAATTCAAGGGGAAAAAAATCAGCGAATTGTCTGATTACAGCTATTAAATGATTGTTTTAAAAAATGTCATTAAAAATGTTTGAACTTATTAATCAGTTGTTTCAAAAATGTCGCTAAGAAATGTTTGAACGTGCTTCAAGTTATGAAAGTGACCATGTTGAGATCGTTCAGTGTGGTGAACTTTTGCAGTTAGCCCATGTGTGCTATGTGACCATGTTGAGATCATTTCAGTGTGGTGAACTTTTTTTTTTTGCAGTTAGCCATGTGTGCTATGATGGGTTTAATTTGGTCAGCCTTGTACATTGCACTGGTATGCACTTATTTCTCTTTCTGTTAATAGTTGGCTAAAGCTGAGAAACTGAAACCACTGGGGAAGTTGAGCTGAGACGTCTGGAGGATCTGTCCAAATCCATCGTTGATGACTTTGCTTACATGAGAGCCAGAGAGGAGGAAATGAGAGATACCAATGGTAGGTATCAAAACTTGACACTTCTAAGACTATTTTGAATACAGAGGTCTTGGAATATAAGCTAGGCAAGAAATAAATGACCATTGATGTAAATTGTACTATGCTTGAACATACTGTCTTCATCAGTAATATTTTGTGGCGTTGGAAAAAAAAAAAAAAAACCTGACGAAGTGGGAATGTGTAAGGATGGTAATACAAATAACATAGGATCAGATTCAGTCTGTAGTGGATTATCGTCATCATTGCCATGTCACTCTTTCTGGCTTAGATTATCAGAACCCTGAGTTAAGTGCCTTCCTCGCGGTCTAGGTTGTATCTGATTACTGCTGGTCTGTAAAACCATAGCTAAACATAACAGATGAGTCTGTTCGATGTTTAAGGTAAGCATCATTATTGAACTTTTGGTTCTTGTAAATGAGTTGTTGGCTTTGGAAGGCATACATGTTTTGATTGTGGAAGAGTAAGGCTAACTTTACTGCAGTACCATTGATAAAGATACAAAAAGATGATTGTTCAGCACTGAGAAGTTATTCTGATCTGTGAGATCTCTTGAACACACTTTCTTCACTTATGATTGGTCTGTGTGATGGATAATTCACCCATATGGGTGAAGCTATCCCTGAAAGAAAGGAAAAAAATTGACCCTGATTCATTCCATATTTACTTGTTCTTACCTGAACACATTAATTGGGATGCAGTGATCTGTTTCCCTTTGACCAGATGGTTTACCTTTTCACTTAGACCAGAGAGTGCCATACTAATTGACCACAGCCAGGAGAGGCACAGCTTCTCTCCCTACTGCTCTGGTTTCCTTCCCCCCCCATTCTCCTTTCCCAAGATTGCTGATGTTCTGCTGAGGTTTTGTAGAGCTCTATATTTCAAACTTTCAAACCACATGGGCAGTTCTTGTTTCAGAAGTTATAACCGTGGCATCTTATATTCTGAAGCACTCTATGTTATATCATATGGTCTGTTTTCTTCATGGTCAGGATCTGTGTCTACATAGCTCTGACCATTTGATTATCCACTGTGCATCTCAGTCCAGCACACAACACACGCACACATAAATGCACACACACACACACACACACACCATGATTCACCTGCATGTGTCAGGTATGGTATATTTGCATGCTAGTGCATAAGGCATGCAACTGCAAGGTTTAGGTCTTATGTGAAGTGAAATCAATTCCTCATTTATTTCATAATCATAGCGCCTGCTGTATGTGGTGAAACAGATTTTTGCTTGAAAGTCCAGGAGTTTGCTTTATTTCAAAGTGTGTGGTAGTCCCTAAAATTATGGAAGTCCATCTTCATTTCAGAGTCGACCCATTCCCGTGTGATGTACTTCAGCATCTTCTCCATGGCATGCTTACTGGGGCTGGCCACTTGGCAGGTATTGTACCTGCGTCGTTACTTCAAGGCCAAGAAGCTGATTGAGTGAAAGGACGGGTTCTCCTTTGGTGCTACTGCTAGTCCGTGTCGTGAGCAAAAGTGGTCTCTCATACGATTATCAGTTGAGAGTTGCATACAGTTTCTTTTTTCTTAATATTAATAATAAACTTGCAGCAGTCTTGGTGAAAGATATTTGGCAGTGGTGTGTGGCTGTTTTTGTGTACGCCTTCTGTTCTGTATTTTTTTTTTTTTTTTTGTGTACATATTTTTGGTGTTTTGGTGAGAAGGTGTGCCTTTTACAGAGGTTTGCATACCTTTCTTCTTATTTTGCTGAATATTTGAACTCAGTTTTTTCATACCATGTTAAACTTGGTTTACAAAGTGAACAGCATTTCATGACAAAAAAACTATTTGAAGATTGTTGTCCCATGTTCTTTTTTTCTTCAAATCTGTTTTCAGTTTTCAGTAATCAAGTTGAAAATCAAAGTATGAAATCAAACTATCCTGTTTTCGTAACATTGTATTTCAAAAGAAAGAAAGGGACAGGAATTAATTTGGTCAAGTCTTTATTGTCACCCCCAGGCCTGCCTTATTTTAACAATGGCAGAAGGCATGTTGAGATGGGTTACACCGAAATTGGTTTTTGTGCCATTTTTGTTTAGTTTTTTGCATTCCATGTAGAGTGAGTTGTGATAACGAAAATAAAAGAGATTCATGTTTTTCCATCATCCTTTTGCATATAGTTCAGGTAATTTTTGCATTGTTGTTATGAGTGTGGTGAAGAATCTTGTAATATTTTACCGGTCATGTATTTAAAGGTGTAAGTGTGTGCAGCGAGAAAAATAGTGAGTAACAGCATTACAGGAAATGTCAACGTAGTAGGAGAGAGAAAAAAAAAACTGTATGCCAATTCTCTGAAATACCATGGAGAACAGTGTATCTATCTTACAAGGAAAGCGTGACAGCTTAATGCATTGTCCTGGGGTGGTACCAGTATGAGATGAGATGAGCACGGAGTGTTGGAGTGCCTGCTGAATATGTGATCGTGATTGAGGTTGATTGTTTTTCTGTAAATATTGTTGTGATTACATGTTCATTGTCAGTCAGTAGACCGGAATGTTTATCTTATGGTTTGTGGTTTTTTTTTTGTGTGTGTGTTTGTGTGTTGTATAACCATCAGGTGCACTTCTAAAATAATTCAGTGTAAATTAGGCCCAAATATTCATCTGTTCTGTAATACACATAGTAGCTGAAGCTTGTCCTGTCACACAGAGTATGTGTTAGTTTTCAAACTTTGAGCAAGTGTGTGCCGGTGCAGCAGTGTGCCAAAACAAGATCAAATGTACATTTTTCTAACTGGCCCACATAGTTCTGTGCTTTGTCTTTCATTGTTTTTCAGTTAGTTCTGCTATTTCTAATTTAAACAGGGAGGCAACGGAAACCGTTTTTTTTTCCTTTTTTTTCTGACCTTGTTGGTTGTATGAGTTTGGTCATTTGTGTCCTAGCAAGGTAATTGGCCAAGACTAATTTTTGTTATATGTGTTTGTTAATTCAGGTGATGTATGTTTTCTCTCTTTAAAAAAAAACAAACAAAAAGTTTAAGAGATCTTCTTCTCCCCTAGTATAGCTGTTGCAGTCGAAAATAATGGTCCACTACAGTTAATCAGGAACACAGATTGAAACTGCTTGTTGGATTCAGAGGGCCATTAACACTATTCATTGGCATTAAAAAGAAATCATAATTTCCGTTCACATATCCAAGACAGAAATCAGACTTTCCATCTGTGTGCATCTTGGTCAAGCTTTATATTTCTGTTTGATCAGCTTGTGTGTGACACAAAATTTGGTTTTTCTCCTCCATATGGATCTCAAAGGATGTGAGGAAATTAATTTGCTTTGCCATACATGTTCTGTGTTTTTTCTTTTTCGCCCTTTTTTTTCTCTCTTTCTTTTTTTTTTTTTTTTTTTAAACAAATTGGCAGGCAACAACATTTAATGAAGCATATACAAACGTACAGATACATCCATTCATTAAAATCAGAAGGTGCCTGGGAATAATGGGCCCTGGCAATTATTGTTATCTGAAAGATTATAGCACACAGCAGACCAGAGAAAATGAAGATTTTTACTTTTTTGATAATAGAACGCTGTTCATGGTTTAATAATTTGTTGGCATTTAGAAAAATAAAAGAGGACTGAATTTCTAAGTCCTGGTTGCCCAATGTTTGTAGATATCTTGTTATGTATTCAGTCTGTGTTTACTTGTATGGATTTCTGACTTTCCCCCCCTTCCCCCACCCCTTTGGAGTCTTTCTTCAAGTTCTGTGAAGATTTCTGTGTTCTCACTTTCTTTTTTTTAAATTTTTTTTTTAATTCTTTTTCTCTTTAATGGAGGAATGGTCAATCTTGATGTTTGTAGAATTACTGTTATATGAAAATTTTCTCTTCTGCTGTGCTCTGCAAATGGACTTCTGTGCAAATCTTTTGTTGAGGTGATAAGTAAAGTCTGAAAGAAAATGATAGGGCGTGCTGTGGTGTGTATGTGTGTGTGTGTGTTTGTGTGTGATGATTAAAAAAAACAAAAAAACCCCACAAGACGTTAACAACATTGCTACTCCTATTGATCAAATTGGATGAATTCTTTACAACAACAATTTTTCCTTTTTTTGTAGGCCAGAATCATTGATTGGTAATTGTTTTTACCAGTAACAAATGCATCCATCTTTCAACATGTATGTTTTTTTTCACGTGCAATGTTAAATCATTGACTCTTGAAATACATGATGGACATCCCTGGTTTCATTTGTTTCGTGTCTACATGTGATAGACCAGACTATGAATAGCATGATCATATATCCCACACAGCGAAAGGAAAAGAACCACAATGCCGATGTTGCGATCAGTTGGATGGTTGAAAAATCATCTGCACTGCTTTTTTAATTTGAAACCAGCTGACATTGGCTAATAGCCATTCTGAAAAGCCCGCAGAGCTATTGTGCAACGTCGTTTTGAGTGGTTCAGACTTGGTAGTCATGTTGGCAGCAAATGAGCTGACTTGAAATATACATAGGTACTATGTATGTGACACATAAAAATACAAGCAGTGTCTGCTTCATGTGGAAAGCCAGTTAATAATCCCCTGAACTGGCGGAACAGTTAGTGTCTATGACATAGTGGATTTCCTGGGCCAAAGGCTAAGAAACAGTCTACTTTCATTGATTTTGGAAATGAAAACATCTGTGAAAATTTCATTAATTCAAATAAATGAAAAGACAAATCCTTTTGGGAGGGGCTGGGGGGGGGGGGGGGGGGGGGGGGGGGTGGGGGGGGGGGGGGGGGGGGGGGTGGGGGGGGGGGGGGGGGGGGGGGGGGGGGGGGGGGGGGGGGGGGGGAGAGGGGGAGATATGAAAATGATGAGAAACCTCTTTGACCAAGTGCATAATGCCCTTGGCAGGACTTTTTTTCTTTTACTTTTTTTATTTTTGCACATAAAATGCAGGTAAGTGTATGTGCCTTATGTGTGCTTTTGTTTTTGGTGTGAGAAATTACTGAAAGCAGAAAAATTGATCTGGCAGTCAAGGGATTTGTGATAATTTAGAACATTTTTATTGACTGGTAATGTTACCAAAACATTCACTCAGCATTTCACTGAAAAGTTAGATTAAAACCGTCCCCTACCCCTGCCATATGTCTCCTGCGCATGACTGCCCATCTCAGGGTAATTCCCAATTATGTAGGCAAGAGGTTATTACTCCATTATGCTGAAATCCTTTTTGAAAGGTGCCCAGAGGTTACACTGGAGATCATGCATGCTCTTGCAAGAATAAATTGGGGCAAGGGTGGTGGGTGGGGGGACAGTGGCATGGTGGGAAGGAGGGACTAGACATGTCATTGACATGGAAGCAAAATTTTGGAATAGACCTGTTAGGGCTGAAGAAAAAAATATCATGGGAAGATGATGCCTGTCTTTTCCATTGCAAACAGTTACCTTTCCTCAGTTTCATAGGTCAAACAAATAGAGAGTAAAACCTATGATTTTGAAGTGCATTCCAGAATGAAGTTTCATTTATCCACACTTCACATTGAAGATAACCCAGGTGCATGGTTTTGCAATGTTTTGGCTTTTTTTTCTCTCTTGCTAATTGTTGAGCTCATTGATATGGCCAAAGTTCTTTTGGTGCACCTACCAGTACAGGCCATCTGTCCCCCATGAAAATGGCTGGATCATTCTGGTTTGAAACATGGGCTCCAAACAGATTACTTCACTTTCCCCTGCAGAATTTTCCTACCATCTTCTATTTAGCTACTACAATTCTTGCAGTGGGTACCTGTATGTTGTATAACATCACTCTTCTGGTTTTCATTCCCTTTCTGTAACGATGGAGTCAGCCAAATCCATGCATGCGTGTCTGTTGTAACTGGGGGCAACATTTTGGTTACCACAGTGCATTCCAATGGACTTCTCTGTCGATCCTCAGGAAATTGCACAACACATCACAGCATGTAACATAAACCGTCATATGGCAAAAAGGCTCATGTTTGTAATATAGATGCTGGTATTGAAAACGAGAAACAGCACTTCTAATCTACTGCTGGAAGAGAAAAAGTGTGGAGATGCGACCGATGTAGCCAAGTAATGCAAAGAAAAAAGACTGAATGAAACCGTGGAGCTACTTGTGAAGGACTCCATCTGAAAATCAGCAAAGCCAGGCTCTGCTTTTTTTGTGAGTTGGTGCCCACAGGATAAAGTATTCTTTTTTACAATTGTAATATCCCCAAGGCGATTTCTCTGGGGCAAAATCTTCAGCTTCTGGAGATGATGGCCCCTGACTCCAACTAGCGGGTTCTTGCCCCTGGACCTTACCCAGGGGCCTTCTGAGCACCCAGACTCATGTCTTTACTCTCCCTTTTTGTTCATTAATTTCACATCCCATGCCTGACTGTGGAACGAATATTGGCAGGCTTAATGCCAGCTGCGCTACTTTGGAAGTACAAATGGTCAAATGGTCAAAGTGTTGGAACAGAGTTTATTGAGGTAACATACGTATGTTTGTGCAGTTTAATAGGAACAGACATAACTTCCATCAGCAATCTCTTTTACACAACCTTGCACACACATACATAGAGGTAAGTTGCATGTCATCAAGTCAAGGCAATTACAGTTCATTTCAGAACAATGTATCACAGAAAAACACTGAAAACAACCAAAATGGACCAAAGGGCACATGACAATAAAGCATAACATTAGCCACTTGTGAAACTGAGGACTGACATCAGATTTCAAACATGATTACACTGCTTTCCGGTGGCTTGCCGTTAGGTTGGAATGGATTGGTAAATTTTCATTTAAAAACAAAACATTCAATAGGGGGGGGGGGGGTGGAGGTGGTGGGGGGGGGGGGGGGGGGGGGGGGGGGGGGGGGTTACACATGGATTCACCGTGCTGTTACACTTCTGTAATTCCTTGAAGAGAGGAAATAGCAGTTTTTCATTGAGGTGTACATCTTCATTAATGTTTTTAAGATTATGAACAGAGAACACTGCAGTGCATTTGCGTGCTTTCCACAAGTGGAACAAATTTATTCTGGAGCAAAAAAAAAACCAAACCAAAACATTTTTTTTTCTTCAAGCACCTCCTCCAGGGAGGGGGCAGGGGAAGCAAGCATGTCCTTTTGAATTCAATGACGAAAAAAAAAAAGGGAAAGAAAAAGAAAAGGAAAGAAGTGACTAAATACACATACATCGAAAACATATTCAATCATTGACTGATATACTTGCTAGGGTGTTTGAAAAGATTTGCAACATAAACTGTTATATGACACAAACTACACACTGTATAAGACAATCATAATTGTTCTTTTTCTTTGTTTTATTAAAGAGTATAGATTTTCTGATCAGTTTTGCATACCCCCCCCCCCCCCCCAGCTCCCCTTCTCACATTCCCTTGCTCGACCCCTTCTTTCCACCACCACCTAAACCTTTGTCATTAATCAAATTGACCAATCAAACTGATGAGCTCCCTAAAATGGAAAATTTAATCATTTATATATTTTTAAAGTACACATATGTACACAGTTAACTCCCCACGAATCTCGGTTTTAGTCCATAGTAAGTGCATATAACTAAACGTCTGGGTCATCTTAAACTCACTATATGGCTCCTCCACTACACAAATGACTTCCAGTCTGAAACAGCATCAAATCAAATGACTCGCTCACTCAGAATATTTAAGGAAAAACAAACCACACCAAAGGTTGTGAAATGGGCAAGCTATGGAATTTTGAGAAATAAATGAAAATTCAAGAAGCAATTGCGTAGTGGTATGAGTTTAGCAGCTTCAGGAGAATGAGACTTCCCAATTCTTTTATATATATTACCATAACCAGCAACCCTGTTGATGTGATACAGTTAAGTAACACTGACAGTTGTTGTGAAAGCCCTATACCTGTGCTACCTCTGCGTAGGGAAAAAAAATGCAGTCTGCAAACTGTCTGATATGAAGGCAAACAACATAGTCATAAACCAAAAATAAAAAAACGCTCCCTGTGGAAATTGCGAAAAAGGTTGACATCGTGACATACCCACATTTTCCTGATTTTTCTGTCACCTCCTGGCTGTTAATAAAAGACCAACATTTTTCCTTCATTTAAAAAAAAAAAGAAGTCTTGCCATTTCATGGTGAGAAGAGCCTGCAGATATACAAGCTGCACTCCATGCACAATTTTGACAATTTTTTTCACAACTATGAACTGACAGAAAACCCCACTTAAAAAAAACAAAAAACAATCATGCTTGCAAGGGTTATATATTGGAAACAAGTTTGTGTTTACACTATTTGATTGTGGGATAGATCATTTGATATCAACTGACGCTGTTGCTGGTGAATAATTTTTCCAAATTCGCTTGTTGATTTCAAGATGAGGATCTGCACCATCCCAGACAAAGTGCTCAAGGTAGATATCCACTCTCTACAATTGACAGTCCATACAATCTGATGAGTTTTTCTGGTGCATTGTGTGGAATAACACTATTGTGTTTTAGGTATCCACCTCTACTATTGACAGTGGGTATGATCTGATGAGGTTTCTAACGCATTGGTGTGTAACTTTCGGTGCTTTTGATTTCCACCTCCACAATTCACAGTGAGTGTGATCTTTTGTAGTTTTGTTACATGTAATAATATCAGTGTCAGGAAATCTTACTTCACTTACGACAAGGTGGCAGTCACTGTTGGGCTGATTATGACTAGACTGAAAAGAAAAAATCATGATAATAGATGATTTTAAACCGCTGCTGCACTTTGCTCACTACATCTGAATCATGCCTCTTTCCTGTTTTTCAAGTTTCAGGAAGGATTAATTTCTCTTGTCTGTGGGGAAATCAGTTGGCACAAACCGGTTTCTGTCACTTCAAGCATTTTTCTATTCATTGATGTTACAAGTTCATGTATACATATATACACACCGTAATCTACATCACATATGTGCATCTGGTACCCTCATTATATGCGCATATATACAGAACAGAGAGTAAATTAATTAGACTTTTCTCTGTAACTGAATAGTTGAGCACAAAACATTCTGAACGAATGCCATTTAACAAACTTGGCAGTCTGCAATATTTTGGGGATTGGGAGGAGAAGTGGAAGAGGGGAGAAGGGGAGGTATTCTGATGAATTAAGAGACGAGTCATTCCACCACAATCTTCTTTTTTGTGTGTGTGTAGTCCTCAAGATCTTAAATAATAAGAGATCTTGCACATTTTTTTGAGGTCCAAATGGTGCTGTTGTAGTATATTTCCCATTCAGGTTTACACGTCTTGTCAGTCGAATGAGCTGTGGGGTTGGATCATCTTCTGAAGCTGCGTATGTCCCATGGCAGCAGCGAATCTCTTTGCAATGTTGTCATAGCCAGCCTTCGTTGCCATCTCATACGCTGTCTCCCCCCTGTCATTCTTGATATTCTGATCGGCGCCACATCTGCAACACATCCACACCATCCATCATGTGCTACACTCTGCCATCAGCACTCCAGCATCAACTAAAACAGGCAAGAATGCCACCATTCACCCTTCTTGAAAAAAAAAAGGCTGAATCCAGGGACTGCCTAGGCCTTTGTGGGACTCCGGGATTACGCTGTCCTGTGTTCAAGACAGCTATAACAATTATGATGTCCATATGTGTCACTGCATTGATGGGTTCTTCACAAAGTTGATAATTAAGAAAAAATTAATGTAGTAACCAATAACAGCAGAGTATCTAATCAAGGCTGCAATCCTTGGGCATTATCCTGTGTAAGAAAATGTCATGTTGTGAGAAAAAAACACAAGCTCTCACCTGAGCAAAGCATCCACAGACCTCAGCCCTGAAGCGCCCAGACTGACCGCTTCATGCAAGGCTGTGTGTGTTGCCCTTCCTGCGAAGGCAAGAAATAAAGCATGTGATGAGAAGAATGAACATTCATTGACATCTGTCTGCATAGAATGCCCTGTTAACTACACGAAACAAAATGTATCTTTGCCTATAGAATTGACATTTGATTAGTTATTGAAGTTTCATTCTTCCCACTTTAAATCGCTTAACTGAAACTAAGATGAGAATTCATTTGCTTGCCATTTTAGGTCTGTTCTGCTTTCAAATATGTTTTAAGCCACATGATAACCATCATCACAAACTAATGTGTTTCCAGCAGCAACAGACACACTGAACAAGCCAGCCAAATTCATTCATATTACACGCACATACACACATGCTCACACACACAACATAAACTCTGTTCTTTCTCTCTCTCTCTCGCACACATGCACACACAAACACACACACACACATACACATGTACACACACACACACACTCTCTCTCTATGTCCTTTCTCACACACATACGCACTCCCACCACCACGTGCACATACAGACATAGACACACACACATACTACTCCATCCACCATCTGGTTTACCTGGATGATGGGCCCTTTGCGTTAATGTCAGCACCAGCATCGTCGTATAAAGCATAAATGCAGTCAATGTGATGGTGTTCGCTCGCTGCCAGGTGCACAGCAGGGAGACCGCTCTTGCTGACACAGTCTGGGTCTGCCCCCTGCATCAACACAGCAACAGGTATGGAGTGTCTGAGAGTTACCAGTTTTTAGATGCAAACATGGAAACAACAAGAGAGAGACATGCCCAAGATTACAGACCTTCATTAAGGATCCGTGGGGGTAAGTTTCCAGACTGAACCTTCCATTGGTCAGTTCAAGCATTACGGCTTCTAGCTAAAAGCCAATTTTTTCTCCAGGCAACAAAACGCTATTGGCTCAAGAAGAATGGCAGCCATCAAACACACACAAAGCTGGGTGTCTGTCTCTCTATCTCTCACTTAAAAACATACATTCCTCAGTTAACTATTGTTTGATATCAAACCCACTGTACCTCATCAATCAGTTGCTGAACCTCTGTACTGGAGCCCTCTCCTTCGCTGCCCACCTGTTGCAGCAGTCTGGTATTCAGGGGACTGGACAGATCAGACCAAAGGCCTTCATCAGTGCAGAATCACAACAGTGGTGGCATTTCTCATGTTGATGAATTAGTGGTACATTACACCCAAGTCCTTCACCAGGGCAGAACCACACAACAGTGGTGACATTCTCATGTTGATGAATTAGTGGTACATTACACCAAAGTCCTTCATCAGGGCAGAGTCACAACAGTGAAGTGGCATTACACTAAAGTCCGTTCATCAGGGGCAGGATCACAACAGTGTGTGTGTGTGTGTGATGTATGTGTGGTCTGTGTCTGTGAAGTTTCAAATTTTAAAGCATGTTTTTTTATTATTATTTTTTTTAAGCAAATGTCAGTGATTCAAGCTTTCGTCATACACAGAAGAAATTAACAAAGACAGACAGTACAAATATCTAAAACATTCTGTTTGGTCTGCATACATGAGCTGAAAAAGTGACCAGATCTTTCTTTCTTCCCCACTCTCACTTTCTTTTTAAAATAGGAATCTCTCTTTCTCATATCACACATATAAGAACACAACAACAAAAAAAGTAAAGTGTTTAATCTAAAAAAAATAAAAGCCTTCAGATGCTCTCGCTCTCTCTCTCTCTTTCTCTCACACACACACACACACACACACACACACACACACACCACACAACACACACACAACACACACACCACACACGCCACACAAACACACACACCATGAATCATGGGTAACAATCACACAGATTGTGCATAAAATAATCAAGGATGACTGGGGAATGTGGGATGGTTCTTGGAAGAGAAACATTTTAGGACGGGTTCAAACCTCGTGACCAAGTTTTGTCCAAACGAAACTAAAACAACTGGCTCCAGAGGCTGTTTGCCTGTCAGAAGAAACAAACACTTGCCATAGAATTGAGGTTCTAAAAGAAGGATCCTGTTGATATAATTGTTAGCAGTTGAATGGAGATTAAAACCACTATGTGCTACCTGCATCTGCAGCGCCTTTAAAATCACACTGTGTGAATGTGAATGTTCTTTCACTCACTGAAGCTTTAGACATGGTTTTCTTCTTTGGCTTGGGGCGTCGCGTTGGTCGCCTCCTCCCTCTTGATGACATTGAGCGTGAAGGTTAAGCCATCTTCGCTCACTGAAACAAGACATTTGTGTGTGTGTGTGTGTGTGTGTGTGTGTGTGTGTGTGTGTGTGTGTGTGTGTGTGTGTGTGTGTGTGTGGGTTCTTTTTTAATCATGTGATTTTATGAGAGTGATAATTGTATACACTTAAAGTACTGGCCCAGCTGTGCGGCACAACAGTGGAAGTGGTGACACTATGAATGATATTGCACAAAGTGTGCATGTATGTGTGCCTGTATGCACGTGGACTCCTACAAATAAACACGTGACAGTGCTCTCACTCATGCACCCCATCTTCATAAGACACATACAATAAATCAGAACATTAGATGTTCTCAAGCAAGCACTGAAACTGTTTCACACTAAAAAAAAAAAAAAAAAAAAGCTTACATGCTATAAAATGTATTGAGGGAAACACTTCATGCAAACATCTTTCATTCATCATTTCTTGATCATGTCTTTTGTTTTTGCAATTCATCTTTCTGTGTTGGCATCTTTTTCTTTTTTTCTTTCACATCTCCGCTGTTTGAAGATGCTGGGTGGAACAGCTTGAAGCCAATAACAAAAACAAAGGTGTAACAGAAAGCAAAACAAAAACATAACAAAATCCCCTGATAAAGACTCACTGATCTCTTAACACAGGAAATGGCTGTATGTAGCACCCAGAAGGCAGCTCTTCAGTCAGCTCTACCCAGGTGGGCAGTCCGTTGTGTACATAAGAGCTTGGGAGACTAACCTAGGATAGGTGCTATATTTGAACTCTTATAAACGATAAACTACTGCATCCCTATGAAGGGTAAGACCATACCGCATCAGAGGTGCCAGTCAGTCTGCTGGAGTCTTGGAACCCTGATTTTTTCCATTGTAATAAATCAATGAAGACCATTTGAACATGAAAATAAATTTTCAGAAAAAGCCATACAGGTAAATAGACTCTACAAAAGAGAGAAAGAAAAAAGACTCACTGATCTCATCATCTGATCCCCTGTACAGATTGTACCGCGCCGGAGGGAGGGCCCTTGTAACCATTGCGGGTGGACATTCCCATCTTGTGGCCAGGGAAGAGGCCTCTTCGGTCGCGCAGAGTGAATGTCATGCTGATGCAGAGCTCCCCACTGTCCTCATGGATCGAGCTACTGACCATCATCTGTTTGCAGACAAAAAAATGTGTCTTTGATGAATTCATCTGTGTACAGATTACTCTTAGGCCAAAGAAAACACATAATTATTTGCTTAAGGCGAGTGTTTCATTATGTGCAAATGGACATATGTACAATGTATGATTTTACCAGTATATCAGTATGCAACAATGCATGAAAGCATGTGTGTAATCAGTAAAGCATTTTTTGAATGTGCATGCATATGTGTTCATGGTCATACACGATCCCATTATTTGTACATCATTGTAAGAAAGCATGACTATCCATCAGTGAACACTGCAGTACTACCATTGTGAGACTGCAAATTCATTCACTGAAAATAAATTTTTTTGCTGCAACTTGTTCCATTTTGTTACAATACTACATTCTCCTGGGTTCAGAAACACATCTGGCTAAGACTTTAATTACTAATAAAATCTGAATACATTTTAAATACAACTCAAAATTTGTTAACAAAAACAACTCATCATAAACACCTCTAATAAAGAAGCTCCAAGCACACTGAAAACCTGCCAATAAACATCTGAAAGACTAAACACATATTTCTGTCTTCAATATATCTGAATAGGAAACGATCTGATGAATGATCTGTTGTACCTTTTCTATCTTCAATATATCTGAATTGGAAGTGATGATGATCTGATGAATGATCTGTTGCACCTTTTCCATCTTCAATATGTCTGAATAGGAAGTGTTGATGATCTGATGAATGATCTGTTCTACTCCCTCTGTTAGTAAACCATTCATCACTGGATTATCGAATCACAATGAAAATTCAACAAGTCAAAGAAAAAAACCTATATCAGTATGAAACTGAATCCTTTAACAGTCTGAAACTGCATTTTTAAAAAACCCAATCCACTTATGACAGACTGATATAGCAAACCTCATTTCTAACTGAACAGCTAAGCCATGCCAGGTGTGGAAAGTTACCTGTGTTTTGTACATAGATCTGGTGCTTGTTGCTTTTGTCACCACAATATTTTTTTCTTTCATGTGGTAACAGCCCTGAGAGAGTCCTGTATCACTGGCTGGTGGGCTTTAAAGACACTAAAAACTCAAACTTCTGATTGTGAGACTAACAATTCCCTCTTTCTGAGGACACCTCTTGAAACCGATTATCCAAATAGTTTTTGCATATGAGTTCACTTTTAATGACAGAGTTAATGAGAAAAAAAGCTCTTTATCAAGAAGGCAAAGAAAAAAAGGGAATTATTTGGTCTACCCTTGCCCATCTTTGGTTCGCCGATCAGAGCACGGAACTCGGCATCACTCTGAGCATGAGCTTTCAGGTGCTGACATATGTGTTCGATTTGTTTCCTCCAGTAGCCTGCATCATAACACCAAACAACCTGTCACACACACCAGAACCCCACTGCCTCTACCACTCATCAATGTTAAACACAGGATCTGGCTTATCATGCTTCCTCATTTTAGCAAAACGGAACTGCTAAATCATTCAGCCAGACTGTGTGAGCGTCCCTCTCTGAAGTTGAGACTGTTGTTACCATTTCCCTCCGTGATAAAAGATGCACATGAGTGTTCAAGAATTATATCAAATCATCAGCTGTATTAGCAATTATGATGGATACATTTCAATCAGGAAGAGATACATTTGAGAGAGAAAAGAAGATGATCTTGTTCTGAAGACATTCATGCCCAGTTATAGCATACTAGCTTGAGCATTAAGACATGTCAATATCAAAGCCTTGTTTCTAACGCCCCCGTGCGATTTTATCTATAGACAGTATGCAGCCCACTCTTAAGTAAACAAACAAACTAACCCCCCATGCGGTTTTACCTATAGACAGTATGCAGCCCACTCTTAAGTAAACAATAAACTAAACCCCATGTGGTTTTATCTATAGACAGTATGCAGCCCACTCTTAAGTAAACAACAAACTAAAACCCCCATGCGGTTTTATCTATAGACAGTATGCAGCCACTCTTAAGTAAACAACAAAACTAAAACCCCCATGCGGTTTATCTATAGACAGTATGCAGCCCACTCTTAAGTAAACAACAAACTAACCCCCCATGTGGTTTTATTTATAGACAGTATGCAGCCCACTCAACAAAATGATAACTATCTCAGAAGGCAAGTTAGTATGACTGCATATCCTGCTTATGTGGAATAAGAACCAAGACCCCAATGAATTACCTGGCAATCGTATCTTCGCCCAACAACAGAGTGAAATG
>JADBJO010012028.1:5000-25000 GCA_016801955.1 Conus betulinus
ACTATGATTCTGTATCAGATGTTTCTGTTGGCAAGACAGAACCGATAAGTATCGTCAATGTGGTTCCGTCTGTCGGGTGGTGCAAGATTGCTCCCGGCATTTCAGGCTGGTTCGGCAGTTGAGGATAGTACTTCTCTGGTTGCCACTGGCAACCTTCGGGTGTGGTTTTTTCATGATCGTGATGGTGAAGAGTTGGATAGTTAACAGATTATCGCCCCTGTTTTCATTCCCATGTCCCGTCCTCCCTTGAACCACATACACCCATCCCCTCCCATTTTCTGACGTACATTTCTGCTGCATCATTATCATACTGACGGTGGAATGGTTTTGTTTGTGCTAGTTTTCCTTCGTTAGGGCCTGCTAGTTCTGTGCGTATATTGAACACGTAAGGTAAGGTAAGGTAATGTTGCTTACCGCCCAGCCGACCGCCCAGGGCCATATCAGGGCTGTCACCACGTTGAAGACAAACTCACAAGTCATTCATTCACACAACCTTTTAAAAAGACATCTTTAAAAAAAAATCCAAAATTTTGTTAAAACTCTTTCAACTGTAAAAACCTCAGATCATATGAAAAAAAAAGTTAATCTCTTTCAGAAATTCAAAAATCACATCAGGTGGAACATCTCTGATCAAGGTTTTCATAGAGTCTGCTGTAAAATGTTTTTGTCTCACATCATGCAGGTCCCAACACTCTAAAAGAATGTTATGTTTCACTGTGAGTGGTAGGCTACATGACATGACATGTGGATGAAAATATCAGCAGATAAAACTACTATCATCATGAAAATGATTTCACTTTTTCTTTCTTCTTCTTCTTCTTCTTCTTCCTTTTTTTTTTTTTTTTTTTTTTTTTTTTTTTTTGTAACGGAAGGCGATGAGCGCTTGACGGAGAGGGTCTGATGTGGGGGGGGGGGTGAAGGAGGATGGGGAAGACAAAGGGGGAGAGGGGCCCCAAAAGGTGGACTTTCATGTCTAATTATTGAACTTCGCGATAGACAGTACTTGGTTATGGTAGCTACACAGTTCTGTCTGATAAGCTCCTTCTTCTTCTTCTTCGTTCTTTCTTTCTTTCTTTCTTTTTTTTGAGAGTCCACCTTCATCGAGTTGAAGATTCTGACACTTCTGTGTGTATGACCGTTTTTTTTTTTTTTTTATCCCGCCATTAAGGCAGCCATACTCCAACTTCGGGGAAGGTGCATGCTATGTGTAACGTGTCATCCATACCAACGGCCAAATGGCCTTCTCTTCCGAAAGTTGGTGATCGGATTTTACGTGTGAGCAAGATGTTGTGCGTGCGCGTTCACACACGGAACCTCGGTTCATAGTCTCATTCGAAGGACTGTATGGGGGAATAGAGTCAGAACCAATGTTAACTCCGAGGGGAAAATCCCCCTGTACCGAATTTCGAACCCGCAACCCCAGGATTACGAGTCCGGCGCTCTACCAACTGAGCTATTCCGGCCCCCTCACTCTCCGCGTACACATGTATGAATACTCCCTTTCACATAGCACGCAGGCACGCACCGTGACGTGTCACACGCGCGCGCGCGCGCGCGCGTACACACACACACACACACTCTCTCTCTCTCTCATACACACACACACACACACACACACACACACTCACACACACACACACCAACTTTCAGAAGAGAGGTTAGTTTGGCCGTCAGTATGGATGACAGGTATACACATGGCATGTACCTTCTGTGAAAAAGCAAAAGAATGAAAGAGTGAAAAACTGAAAAGCAAAAAGAATGAAAGAGTGAAAAACTGAAAAACAAAAGAAAGGAAAAGTGAAAAAACTGAGTCACTTATCTTTGACTGAATGACACGGGGAACGACGAAATATAGCCGTAGCAGGCAGCTCTTCAGTCGGCTCTGCCTAGGTAGACAGCCCGTTGTGTAAACGAGCGGGTGGATTGTAAAGCGCGTACAGCTTGCTCTCTGTGTGAGGACAAACGCTGTGTAAGTATTCTGAACAACAACAACAACAACAATAATAATAATAGTAATAACAATAATAATAATGATCATCATCATCATCATTACCCATCATCATCATCATCCTTGATGGATCGATCCCAACGCTTTCACGATTAGTATTGTCCCAATTATTAAAACCAGCACCCGGTTGCCCGATCAGAATGCTTAGCTAAAGTTTAAGTAAGAACGCACTGCTTGTCCAAGCGAAAATCTTTCTCCTTGCTCAACTTTGTCAAAAGAGAGATAACTCTAGTACCGATCATCCTTGTCCCTATTGAACAACTAAGGACGATCAAAATCATGATGAAAGTGGATTTCAAAACAGTCAGTCAGACAGTAGTTTTGTTGCAGCTGAACAAATATCTTAAATGAAATTCTAAATGCATAAGCTAACGGGGGGAAAAAGAAAAGAAAAAAGAAAAGAAAACACAGCTTGCTGTGTCTCCAGTTATCGCCCTTTTTGTTTCCCCTCTGCAAATAGCCTCTGAAGGCTGATACAGAACGCTTCGAGCGTTCGTGACGAATAGTCCATTGCCACAGATGGCCAATGTTGCCACAGAACGCTTCGAGCGTTCGTGACGAGCAGTCCATTGCCACAGATGGCCAATGTTGCTACAGAACGCTTCGAGCGTTCGTGATGAGCAGTCCATTGCCACTGATGGCCAATGTTGCTACAGAACGCTTCGAGCGTTCGTGACGAACAGTCCATTGTCACAGATGGTCAATGTTGCTACAGAACGCTTCGAGCGTTCGTGACGAACAGCCCATTGCCACAGATGGCCAATTGCCACAGATGGCCAATGTTGCTACAGAACGCTTCGACGTTCGTGACGAACAGCCCATTGCCACAGATGGCCAATTGCCACAGATGGCCAATGTTGCTACAGAACGCTTCGAGCGTTCGTGACGAACAGTCCATTGCCACAGATGGCCAATTGCCACAGATGGCCAATGTTGCTACAGAACGCTTCGAGCGTTCGTGACGAGCAGTCCATTGCCACAGATGGCCAATGTTGCTTCACAACGCTCTGCACTGGCAATCCACAACAGGCTGTAATATAATGACGTCTCCTAACGAACGATCCAGCCTGATGTGTGTTTTTTTTTTGTGTCTGCAGGAGACAGACAAACTATGCCTCCATCTCTCTGCCACCGTCACGACCATTCTTCCATGTTTGTTCTACACACACGATCCAGCTAATGGTTGTCATTCTACGGCAAGACTCAACACTCGCTGCGAGAAACTTCGTGAACCTTCTTCTTCCAGGATTTGATGATGGGTGGGTGTGCGGCGTCTAGTCTTTGGCTCCTGCGAGACTGTTCTCCTCCAGGAGTAACGCCAACATCCCCACCAAAAGCTAGCCTCCTTGTGGGCTTCCTACAGGAACCAAACCTCCGAAGGTTGGTAGTAGTACCATACTACACCTCCATTCAGTTGCTTGTTGACGCTGTGCAAATTTTCCGGATTTTTCGATTCTTGATTAAGCGTGAGCGGAAGTGGGGTGAGAAGGGAAGGGAGGTGGGGATGTAGGGCGTGAGGGGAGGTGATGGTGGTAGGGAGGGGGGGGGAGGGGGAAGGGAATGGGGGGGGAGGCCCTCCAGACATTTCAAAAGGTAAGGAATCGGAGCTTCTTGCATTTTCTGTATGAATCTGAATCTTGGCGAGGCGTGGGGAATGGGGTTTGAGGGGTGGGGCTGAGGCTGGAACTTGGTGTGGGAAGCGGGGTGTGTGGGGGGGGGGGGGGGGGGGGGGGGAGAGGATGTCAAGGTTTGAATTAGTACGAACCGTGAATCTATGTGCTTCTTTTATTTTTTTTTCCCCTTCAAAATATCAGGTCTGTGGACACAATTTGATGAAGGGCCTTTGTATATGCCCACAACACTCAAATATTGTATTGCTGCATAATTCTGTGCCGTCCCTTTGTCTGCATGAAAAACCCTGCCCTTTCAAGCCTAAGTTACTATTGATTTTATCACCATGCCATTTGTGTCACCTGAGCGAGTGAGTGTGAGCGGGTGGATAATTGGAGGGAGGGGGGGGGGATGGGTAGGCCGGTGGGGGTGTGTGTGTGTGGACGGGTGGATGGATGAACACATGGGTAGATGGCTGGATGGGTGAATGGGTTGGTAGATGGATAAATCGGTAGATGGATGGGTAGATTAGTTGCTGGGTGTATAAATGGATGAATGGGCCGGAAGTGAAAGGATGGGTGGGTGGTGGGTGGATGGATGGATGGGTGGATAGAATAATGGAGAGAGAGAGGGGGTGGGGGTGGGGAGGGGGCGGTCTCTTATTCATGTCTTTACAAAGACATATCCTAATCTACAATCCACTTTATTTGTCTGGGATGGAGTTGATTTCAATCCGAGAGAAATTTACGTTCGTTTTTTTTTTTCCTTTCATCTCTGTTTATTTCTTGCGTGATTATCATGATGTAAGTCAGGCTGCATGATTCGTCGAGAAGACGGAGGTGAGGAGCATCAATGAAGAGCAAGTGCTCCCGGTTCATCTTCACGGAGAGAGCATCGAGGAGATGGAGCGCTTCGCACATCTCAGATGCACAGTCATCAAGGATGGGGCTCACTGAGACACGGACTTCACGAGCCGAGTCCACAACCGAAGCCAGGCAGGGCATTGGCCTGCCCCTTCTATGTTTTGCTGAATCAGAGGTCGGTAGATAGGACACTTGTCTGCCCCTTCTATGTTTTGCTGAATCAGAGGTCGGTAGACAGGGCACTTGTCTGCCCCTTCTATGTTTTGCTGAATCATAGGTCGGTAGATAGGGCACTTGTCCGCCCCTTCTATGTTTTGCTGAATCATGGGTCGGTAGATAGGACACTTGTCTGCCCCTTCTATGTTTTGCTGAATCATGAGTCGGTAGATAGGACACTTGTCTGCCCCTTCTATGTTTTGCTGAATCATAGGTCGGTAGATAGGACACTTGTCTGCCCTTTCTACGTTTTGCTGAATCATGGGTCAGTAGATAGGACACTTGTCTGTCCCTTCTATGTTTTGCTGAATCAGAGGTCGGTAGACAGGGCACTGGCCTGCCCCTTCTATGTTTTGCTGAATCATGGGTCGGTAGACAGGGCACTTGTCTGCCCCTTCTATGTTTTGCTGAATCATAGGTCGGTAGATAGGGCACTTGTCTGCCCCTCCTATGTTTTGCTGAATCAGAGGTCGGTAGATATGGTACTTGTCTGCCCCTTCTTTGTTTTGCTGAATCAGAGGTCGGTAGATAGGGTACTTGTCTGCCCCTTCTCTATGTTTTGCTGAATCAGAGGTCGGTAGATAGGACACTTGTCTGCCCCTCCTATGTTTTGCTGAATCATGGGTCGGTAGAGTGGCCACTGGCCTGGCCTGCCCCTTCTATGTTTTGCTGAATCATAGGTCGGTAGACAGGGCATTGGTCTGACACAGATTGCCCCCTTCTATGTTTTGCTGAATCATGGGTCGGTAGACAGGGCACTGTTCTGACATAGATTGCCCCCTTCTATGTTTTGCTGAATCATGAGTCGGTAGAGACCGGGCACTGGTCTGACATAGATTGCCCCCTTCTATGTTTTGCTGAATCATGAGTCGGTAGACAGGGCACTGGTCTGACATAGATTGCCCCCTTCTATGTTTTGCTGAATCATGGGTCGGTAGACAGGGCACTGGTCTGACATAGATTGCCCCCTTCTATGTTTTGCTGAATCATGGGTCGGTAGACAGGGGCACTGGTCTGACATAGATTGCCCCCTTCTATGTTTTGACTGCATATGGTATCTTGATGTGTGTGCGTGCATTAGTGTGTGTATGCAGGTATATGTTTGTGTGTGTTGGTGGGGGGGGGGGGGGTGGGGTGGGCAGGCTGGAAGGACGGATCACACAAGAGTACCAGAATCAGGGACAAAAACAACTGCAATGTATTTTTCAAAATGCATTGTTTTATTTTTCAAATGGAAGCTGCACGTCTCATGGCCATTAAAATCATACATTCACAAATAAAGAAACCGATAAATGATTTGACATTAATTTGTTCTGGTCGTATATCAATAAAAATACAAATAAAAACAATGAAACATAAGATGAATCTGGTATGTTTTCTACATTTAGTTGCATATCTACAGTTTGGAAAATTCCTGATTTGAAAAATTACAAAAATGACAAGAACTGAAAGAAAAAAAAATCACTGAAAGGAAACGACCACATTAAAACACAAACACATAACAAATTACCAGAAAAATGTGAACTAAAACATCAGTCATCCAAAAACATACCATTAACAAGATCTGTCACATTTCCAATGCCTTCTTTAAACCAAAGTTAATGCATACAGATGTTTTCACACACACACACACACACACACACACACACCCACACCCACACAATCCGCCAAGTACATGCACACTTTCAATCTCTTATATATCGTCTCCCTCCATGTCAGATGTATTATCTACGACATATTCAAAAAAAAAAAAAAAAAAAAAAATTACCATCGTATCTCTAAACAAACATGGAGACGCACAAGACTAAAGAGCTTGGAAGAACAGGTGAACCAAGAAAACATCTTGGGGAGGGGGGGTGGGGAGGGGATTTTTCAAATGCAGTTTTGATCCGAGTACTGAGCACCAAAACACTGCGCATGAATCCACAATGAATTGTGTATTTCTCACAAGAAATTGTAATCGGAACACAAGCGAACAGTCTACAGTTCACTTGGTGTATGCATGTGTGTCTGTGTGTAACCGCGTGCATCCGTGTGTGCTGGTGCACACCTCTGCCCACAGCTCACATGATGCGTGCATAGTCATAAGTTCATTAATTCAGAAACGGCTGGTAGATGGCGAGCAGTTTTGGCCTGGTTTCCACATGCACGTTGTCAAAAGTTTATCAATTCAGAAATGACCCGGCAGATGGCGAGCTGGTTTCCACATACACAGCTCGTAAAAGCACGGAAATAGTCTTCCAACCTCTGCAGCAGTCAGTGAAGGGACTAAAGAGTCAGGTTTCTGTCACACCACTGTTTCACTCACTGTCAGCCTCACCGTCTACAGCTTCATTCCCTATGCAGCGTCACTTCAGAACGGTTGTCACTCATGAAAAGGTAACTCCTAGCATCCTGTCGTGAACAAGGAAAACAAATACAAACAGTCATAACATGATTGTACAACTTAAAACACAACAGCTCAACCTCTGACATCCTTATGCCTGTCACACGTGTTTTGGCATGGTTCAAAACTCACGGCGTTACAATCAGCCAAGTACCATCCCCACACAATCCATGCGACCCTTAGCTCATTCATATTCATGCTGATGCAGTTTTGCAAATGGCTGCTCCCATGCCTGTTTGTCTAAACATAATCATCGAATGTATCGTGCAATTCCACCCTCACTCACCCCCCACCCCCATCCATGCACCCTCAGCTTTCATGTGCAAATTTAATCGTTTGGCGGCCTGTTTTGGGTGATGATGATGTGGAGACATCCCCCACTCCAACCCCCTACACACACTGTTGAGGACGTTTGTCCCTGGTTGCTCAGTACTGCTGGCAACAGACACTTGAGTGAGGATGACGGTGCCTGGTGAGGAAAGACAACGTGAATGATGTGCAAGACGCTTAGTCTGACGGCGCTGTGCCAACAACTAGTTCATACACTTTCTGTGGTCATGTTTGCCATCATGGCTAAAGGGGGAAGACAGAGAGAGAGTCATGGTGGCATCAAACCACATACAACAATGCATGAAAATTATGCCATAGTTGATCATCTATCAGAACACCAGAGAGAGAGAGACAGAGAGAATGAGAGAGAGAGAGACAGACAGCCTGACAGCCAGAGAGATGCAGAGAGAAAAAGAGAGACAGACAGCCAGCCAGCCAGAGAGATGCAGAGAGAGAGAGAATGAGAGACAGGACAGACAGATACCGAGACAAACGGCCAGCCAGCCAGCCAGCCAGCCAGCCAGATATGCACAGAGAGAGAGAAAGAAAGAAAGAGAAGTATACACATCTACAGAAAGAGAGAGGCATACAGAGAAAGAGAAATATACACACCTAGCAGATCCAGATTACATTCTGTGATTTCTGAAAAAGTTCACCCCACCCCCAAATTTTACGAATTTGCTGAAAACAGAAAGCTGCAAGGCGAAGGTTTAAAGAAAATAATGCTAAGCTGTTCTGTGTATAGCTGCTTTGCGGAGTTCTTGCCCTTATATAACCAAAAAAAAGTTGAAAATGAATAATAAATAATGTAAAAAAAGAACATCTTAACACCACAAACAAAATGAGACTGCCACAGACAGCAATATCACCGGAAACAAACCAAACACACAAATAACACACACACAAACAAGGTTTAAAGCAACTCGTATTTAACAACCAACTATGAAACTGGCAAGTGAATTTATGTCTATTACTTTTTTCATCAGAATAAGACATATCTGTCCGAAAATATTTGTCTGCCTCCCACTGTGTATTAAAGAACCAGTACTTGGGACCAAAAACAAACCAAACAAAGGCCATACAGTCTAAAAAGACATAGACAACCAGTGCCAAGGTGTCTGAATGGACCGTTAGAGCCAAGACAGCTGCATGGACGGTTAGTGCCAAGACAGCTGCATGGACTGTTATTGCCAAAACAGCTGCAGGGACTGTTAGTGCCAAAGACAACTGCATGGACAGCCATTGCCAAGACATCTGCAAACAGACAGCACAGTGCCAAAACAGCTTCATGGACAGCCAGTGCCAAAAACAGCTGCATGGACCGTTAGTTCCAAGACAGCTTCATGGACCGTTAGTGCCAAGGACAGCTGCATGGACTGTTTTTGCCCAAGACAGCTGCAGGGATGTGTTAGTGCCAAGACAGCTGCATGGACAGCCAGTGCCAAGACAGCTGCAAAGACAGCCAGTGCCAAGACAGCAAAAATGGACAGCCAGTGCCACAGACAGCAAAATGGACAGCCGGTGCCAAGACAGCTGCATGGACAGCCAGTGCCAAGACAGCTGCATGGACTGTTAGTGCCAAGACAGCTGCAGGGACTGTTAGTGCCCAAGACAGCTGCATGGACCGTTAGTGCCAAGACAGCTGCATGGACAGCTAGTGCCAAGACAGCTGCATGGACAGCCAGTGCCAAGACAGCTGCATGGACTGTTAGTGCCAAGACAGCTGCAGGGACTGTTAGTGCCAAGACAGCTGCATGGACCGTTAGTGCCAAGACAGCTGCATGGACAGCTAGTGCCAAGACAGCTTCCATGGACAGTCAGTGCCAAGACAACTGCCATGGACAGCCAGTGCCAAGACAGCTGCAAAAGACAGCCAGTGCCAAAACAGCTGCATGGACAGCCAGTGCCAAGACAGCTGTATGGACAGCCAGTGCCAAGACAGCTGTATGGACAGCCAGTGCCAAGACAGCTGTATGGACAGCCAGGGCCTATTTCTAGACAATTATACATCACTTCACCGTCCCTGCATTACACCCCGGACACCGGCATGTTATCAATTGTGACCACAGGAGAAATTTGGGAGGTGAAGGGGAGAGGGGAGGGTGGGGGGGTGGGGGGTGGGGAGGGGGGGGTTAAAAAAGACTTTCTAGATTAAAGACAGAAAACAATATGCCACAAAGGCAAGTAAAAACAAACAAACAAACAAAAACCAGCAGAAGACAGAAAAAGGTGATGGAAAGGCAGAGTAAATAATTGACAGGACATCATTAACACAAAATTTCCAGAAAGCCGCGGAAGACGATTCACATCAAAAGAGCCCCTGACATCTCAAGGAGTGGAAGGGAGGAGGGAAGAAGAGGGGGCGGGAAGGGGAAAGGAGAGGAGGGGGGGGGGGAGGGGGTAGGTGGAGGGGAGGGGAGTGAGAAACTAAGGGCCTTCATGTCTCGTACAACAGAAGGTGCATCATGTACAACACAGAATCTTGCATTTGAAAAAAAAAAAAAAAGAAAAGAAAGAAAAACTCTGGGAGGGGAAAGAAGTCAAAAAAGAAAGGCATGAAACACACACCCTCACACACCACGACTTTATGCCAAGAGGCCGCACGACCATAACACTGGTCATCAGAGGGAAGCAAACCGGTATCACAGGGAAATCCCAAAAGCCAAGAGGCGGGCTCGATTTGGGATTAAAGCGGTATATCACATCATGACAGTCTAATATTTCCACAACAGCAACACTCGATAATCAGTTCAAAACCAAGTTCAGCACAAACTCCCAGGAAAGACTCATATTCTCTAAACTAGGAGCTCTAGCCAGCGAAAAGAAGAAAAATTCCTGAATTTTCTACAGAGGTTGGACTGATGCATGCCGTCTCACTCCCCCCCCCCCCCCTAACTCCCCCCCCTCCCCCCCCCCCCCCCCCCCCACCCCCCCCCCCCAAACCATGTTCTTGTCACCCCAACTCCCTGGAAATATTCTAAACTTTTAAATAAACAAGTAGGGTAACTCATGCATCTATGAGTTACCCTACTTGTTTGATATTCACCGTTTACTCTTCCCTGCTTCATTTCAGATTGCCCTCAAAATGGGGTGTAACCTGATGCAGATCTAACCATTGAGCAATGTACGGTCCTTCTGTCACACCAGATTTTTGTTGATATCTTTCACTTTTGCCGTGCTTCTGATGTGCAACTGTCCATCGAAGTGTGTAACATCATTTTACCCTCAACATGGAAGACAGCTACACAGAGCAGACAGCCTGCTCTTGCGAAGAAGTTCGGACAATGTCTCATGAAGTCAGTGTCTGCTCATCTGACAGCATACACACAAATGCGACAAGTGCTCTGTGGGATTCCCTGCCTTTTTTTTTTTTTTTTCTCTCCATAAGTGGGACCAAAGCCGTAAAGGTCTGATGGTCGGCGTGACTCGCTCTTCTTGCGTGCGTCGTTGCTGAGATCTACTACTGGATTTGTCTCCCCCTCGTCCCGCGGCATTCCTCCTCCTTTGCTATATTTCCTGATCGCTTCTGCAGTTACACCCATTTTTCCTGTAACGAGGCTTCGAGTTTCCAATCCATCCTATCAAGAGTCTGACTCTGGTATTTGCATACAGTTTATCTTGCGAAGGGATGACTGTAAAGATGGCAAAGCATTCTTGAGCTGGTAGCTTGAGTTCATGCAAACACCGATCGCATGTGCTTACAAAAACAAAACAACTGGTACTTTCTGCAAACACCATTCGCAATGCCAACAATGATCTTAGTGCAACATTTTCTAGACTGTGTTGTTATTCTGGTCCAGCTGATCAAACAAGGTTTTGCAGGGCTGCCGCTACAACTAGGGAAAAAAAGTTGCTATTCTATGGAAAGACAGCTACACACACAGCACACAAAAACACACACCAAAAACTATTTACAAGTTATATACAGCAATTTATGACATGCTGCTGTGGAATGATAATATAAACAGCTGATGCTTTGTTCACAGCTCTGTTGCTTTTCTATCTGTTATACTGTGACTGCCCAAAGCTGTTCAGAGACAGCGACACGCAAGACAATCCATCTAACAGGGTCCATGGATGATTCAGTCATCATGACCCTTGACCCGTTAGCTAGGACAATGATTGACTCTCGACACCAGTATAAAATACCGATGGTTTATCTGAAAATCAGTTTGTAGTGGAACTAACCTAGGTGACTCAAAATTGTGGTCATTACAGTGTCCAGCGTGTGTCGTTTATTGATGTCGTTAGGATCTGTACTCTGTGGGCGCCGTGTCCACGATGGTTCTGCAGCCATAAACATCCACAACACGCAAGGACAGCACCAGATCTACTCTGCCCCTTCATTTTTTATTCCGACATTCACTGCGAAATTTTTGTACAAAATTTGGTTGCCAGTTGGACTTTTTGCCCCGGGGGAAGGATGGTAGTCGAAAATGTTTTTTAAAATGCGTAGTCCCCCTTAGTGCCAAGAGTTTGGCTGACGTTCTAGCAAAGTTACTTTGGTGACACCGCCAAACGTAAAACAAAAGCTTCGACTCAGACATTGAACAGGAAAGAGTGGGAAAACCTAAAAAAAAAAAATTTCTGAACTCCCCCCAGGCCAGGAAGTGTCGACCAATAAAAATCAAAATAACCATAACAGATCTGCAAACAAAACGAGGCGAGGCAGCCAAAACCAGTGGTCTTTTAGTGAGTGGACATTCAAGTTCATTTGTACACGCCAGTGCATAATTTTCTAGACAGATTCATCACATCAAACAGCCAGCCAATCAACATGATAACCCACCCAAATCCAAAATGCCCACACAATATCGACACGCCGCCCAGTTGTGGTTTTTAAAACAGGAAAAGTTAATTTGCGCAAAGGTGGTGACACAAACCCGTGGCCGTCTCTAGATGTGGCCGGGGGTAAGCCCCACAGTCCTAGCACTGGTTATGTCCAGACAATTGATCAGAAAATTCAGTGAACATAGGTGATGCGCTGCAATCAACAAAAAACAGTGGTGGGCCACCAACTGCAGAGGAGTGTGGGGACATCTTTCGTTGGTAGTATTCTGAAAATTTGTGGCTTTTTTCGTGCGTGTGAGTGTGCTGTGTGTGTTTCATTGTGTCTTGTTTTTGATTTCGTTGTAGCGTCGCTTCCGGCTTGTTGTTGCGTGTGTGGCTGCTTGGTGGTTTGGTGTCGTTGTGTCGTGTCTGTGTGTGTGTCTGTGTTCTCTTGGCGTGCTCGTGTCAGCGATGTGGCTCGCTTTTTGTGCTCGTTGGTGTGCCGCCAGCACAATTTGTGTGGGTTATGTTTCTAGCTATGATCTCTGGGAACTGATGCCCCTCGTCTTATTTATGTTCATGCTACGCGTGGGTTACATGCATGACTTGACGCTTGTGTGTTGCTCGCGTTGTCGCTGCGCCTGCGTTGTTGGTGTCCGCTTACTGCGTGTGCGTGTGCGTGCGTGGCTCCGCTGCCTGTGTTGTGTGTCCGAATGGTGTCTTGTGTGTCGTGCTTCTTTTTTTTTGCTCGTGTGTCGTGTTGTGTATGTTGTTTGTGGCCCGGGCTGCTGTGGGCTGTGTGTTTTTTTGTGGTGTGTGTCTGTCTGTGATTGCAGTGTGGTGCATTTTCTGTGTTGTGTGGTGCGTCTGACTCTCTTGCGTTGCGTTTTGTTGGTGTGTGTCGTGTGCGTGTGTGTGTTTCGGTTGTGTGTTCATGCCGGTTTCGTTATGTGTGTGTCGTGCACGTGTCGCTGTTGTCTCTGAGTAGTGTTCTTTCCCCCTTGGTTGCTTGTATTACTTATGTATGCCAGGATGTGTGTCTGTCTTCCCACCCTACCTACCCGTGCGAAGTATGCTCTGTTGTTCAGCAGTGCAACTCGGCTGCCTGCCGCAGGCGGGGGGGGGGTGGGGGGTGGGTGGGTGGGGTGGGTGGGGGGGGGCATGCCGTACATGCCTGGTAGCATCCTACACACCACCCACATGTCCTGTCGCACCAACTGGATAACCTGATCCACCTTCTTCCTGTCACAGCTTCCCAAGTCACTCTCTTTTACCCCTTGTCCCCACACCCTGGGCCTTTCTTTGCAGGTGCTGGCCCTAGCAGCGGGCCCAAAGACCCTAGGTCGTCAACCCCCTTCTCTCTGGTTCCTTGGACCTGCCCCATTTCGTCTTATTAGAATGCCTCTCCTGAGTCTGTCCTTTACCCCTCTTCTCCACCCTTCTAACTCCACCCCAATATTCCACTGGTCCCCCTCACTTATTTAGTACTGTCGTTACACCTCCCTATTTATCACCGGTTGATGACTTGTGTATTCTACTACAGGCATACCTAAAGATGCCTGGATGTGTCCTCCTACCTCTACACCGCTTAGACTAGCAGCATGCGCCAGAACACCGACGACTGGCCTTCTACTGGTGATCGTTTGATCGTGGTGTAGCGGTCTTTTTACCCAATGTTCCGCCCCTTGTCTTCGGGGTCTCCCTCTGTCCTCTCCCTCCATTCGGTGGTTTTTACAGTTGTGTGCATCTTCACACCTCCATCTACACTTTCCTTTCCCCCCCCTCGTCTCGTTGTGTATTTTTCCTTTGTGCTGTGACTACGAGGTGTATCCGATTCTCCGTTTGCACCGAGCGAGTCGCTAGATCACGATGTAGACGCAGATAACGGGGGGTTTTTGAAGGTTGGAGACTGGGAACCCTTAATGCCAAAAGCGAATCAGCACCTTATATATGTACTACAAGCTCCATTGTACTCTTATTACCCATATTAGGATTTCTTCAACAGTATTATTAAATGTATGATTACGGTGTGTCCCTAACCCCCGCTCCCCCTTCCCCCTTCTCCCCCGATAATGAGCCTCTGGTTCTGTTTTCAATGTAGGTATCTACATCTTACTTTACAGTGCTGTATACCCCATTCCCACCCAAACATCAATGTCAATGATTACTATATTATTCTCGTGAAGCGCTGATCGGACCCAATTTTTTTTTTATTTATAACAATTAAAATGTATTTGGTCAAAACGCCGTTGTCGCAAACGAAAAATATTTCACTCCACTTACGTTTCCACCGCGGTTTTCCTGGTTCCAGAAAAAGGTTAGTAAATACAGGGGTCCACTAACCTAACATACAGTATCACAGGTACCCAAATATGTGTGTCTATCATGATAGAAATATGAAGTGTCAATCAGGACCACATTTTAATGCATAGCACATTTATTGACACACTGTGTCACACCACAACACACACACACTTTACACCCACACCCACAGGACCAAACATACAACTTCGTGTGTGTGGTGGGAGACAAATGTTGTGTGTATAAGACCCAGTATTAACTAGCAATGGGCCTTCTTGCCACATCAACGTATACATGGTACACATAAACCCACAACCACATACTTACCCACAGCATCGACACCCCACCAACAAGCATCATTTTGATTTATGACACAATCGACGTCGTCTGACCAAAGAAAGATCCCTTCCTTAACATTATGTGTGTAAATATTGTAAACCATATCGGCACGGGGACAAAATAATACTCAACCACACAACCATCTTACACACACATCTTTTTTTTTTTCCACCACCTCCCCACCCAGAAAAACCGAGCTTACCAAACAAAAACTAATAATAAATTCTTATATCATTGATTGGTGCCAGTTCTACAACGGGCCGATGGAAGATGGTCTCGTGATCAACGCAAACAGCGACTTGTAAAACCACAAAACAACAAAAAAAAAAAACACAAGACACAACGTCATGCTGAAGGACATGGAAATTCGATTGCACGAATCAGTAAATTCTAGCCATGCCATAGTGGAGTTGAAGTGTCTGCCATGAATGAAGATAGTCTTGCACTTAGCCGGATGAATTTTTTTTCCCCTCCTTAGCAATTGCGGTTACGCACAGGCGGGGCATTCCTGTGTCAAGGGCTCATACTCCTTGTTTCCCCCACCCCCCAATTTAACCGGGATTTGCAGACATTAAGAGGAGCTCAGGCTCTTCCTACCGTCTGTTTTGTTTTTTTCTTTACGTGCGTCCCTCTTGTTTGGCCGGGATCCCAAGTGCTGATGTCCATATTGAGGAAGGGACCGGAGCCAACACCACCTTCCTAAATTTATCAACGTATCCGTTATTGTTTTTTGTCTCTGAGTTTTCCTTGGTGTTGTGTGTGCTTTGTGTGTGTGGGTGGTGGTGTGCTGGTCCTGACAGAGGAGACCTTGTGATGTTTTATGCTTCCGCCTTGACTTTTCTTCGCCTTATCCTCTTAGCATTTCTTTTTTCTCCCTTTTTTTTCAGGTCGCCTCTTATCCCTTTACTTCCTGGATGTTCGCATTCGCCGCCACGCTCTCCCACACTCTCACCCCCCTCTTATTGCGAAGCCCTTGTTGACCCCCGCCCTCCTGTTAGACCCATAGCTTCCTCCTTCTCCCCCTTTTTTTTTGTCCTCCCCCCCTTTTTTTTTTTTCCCCTATTTCCAGGTTCCTCCCCCACTGAGAGAGTTTTTTTTACCCTACCTCCCCCACCTCTTTACCCCCTTTTCTGTTCTCTCTCTTCTCTTCTTTTTTCCATTTCTTCTCTACTTTCTACACCTACTTTGCATATAGCTGCGTTTTCTTTTTTCATATCTTTTTTTTTTTTTGCCCTTTTTTGGTTGATTTCTGCTGTCCCCCTTTCTTTTTCTGTCGATCTACCCTCCCCTTTTCTGCATTTCCCAACACCTCTAGTGCTTTCTGTTTTTCTTTCTTTCGTCATGTGGGTCTGTGTGTGTGTGTGTGTGTGTGTGTATGTGTTGTGTGTGGGTGTGTGTGTGAGAATGTGATGTGTAGTGTGTGGATGTGTGGGGTCGTGTGTGTGTATGTGTGGGCATGTGTGTGAGAGAGAGGGAGAGTGACGAGACTGAGAGACGAGAGAGGAGAGAATGTGTGTGGGTGTCGAGAATGGGTGTGGGTGTGTTGTGTGTGTGGGTGTGTGTGTGTGGTGGGTGTGTGTGTGTGGTGTGGTGTGCTGTGTGCAGGGAATTGTCGTGTGTGTATGTGGGTATGTGGACGTGTGGTGTGTGTGGGTGGTTTTGTTTTTATGAGAGATGAATGTGTGTGTGTGTGTGTGTGTTGTGTGTGATCGTGGGGTGTTGTGTGGTTGTGTGTGTGTGTAGTGATGTGTGTGTGTGGAATGTGTGTATGGGTCAGTGTGTGGTTGTGTGTGTGTGTGTGTGTGTGGTGTCGTGGTGTGCCTATGTTTGTGTGTGTGTGAGAGGACAGAGCTTGTTGAGGAGAGAATGTGTGGGTTTGTTGAGTGAGGGGTTTGTTGTTGTGAGTGTGGCATATATGTGTGTGTGTGTGTTGAGTGTGTGTGTGTGTGTGTGGGTGTGGGGTGTGTGCTCCCATGTGTTGGTGTGTGGTGTATCTGTGTGTGATGTCTGCATGCATTGCGTGCGTGCTTGTGCCTGTGTTGTGTGTGTGAGTGTGTGAGCAGAGAGTAGAGTATGTATGAGTATGACTGAGAGTGTGTGCGTGCATGTGTGTGTGTGTTGTGTGTGTGTGTGTGTGTGTGAGTGTGTGTAGTGATATTTTTTCTCTCTCTTTTTTCTTTTTTTTTTGCCAGGCTCATGCCACCATTGACCAGCACAACACTCTCTCCACTCCTCACGGAGCACGTCCTGAACAATTTTCATTCACCCTCACAGCCCATGAGTCACATGTCGCCACTTCACCTTCCAGAATCAGTCTGACCCATTGCTTGGCCTCATCCATTTTCTTTACACCCTCATTTATCACAAACAAAAAAAACCCCAAAGAAACAAACCCAAACAAAATTATCGAAAAGTGACGCAGTGGCTGACACACTGCTTTTTCCCAGCCGGGAAGCTCAGTATTTTGTGACATTTTTTCTGCCCCGACCTCTCCCTACCAAAAGCTTGAGACCGCAGAGGATTCAAACTCGACAGACTTGGAAACTACAGAGTCGAGTTTTTCTCTACTGTACGGACGAGCCCTCTTGAGAATGTCACTCAGACTGCCTGACCAAACAATACAGGTGTCTGCATCTCTCTGGCCTGATTGGTGCCGGGGGTATATCATGAAAGGAGAGGACAACCCTGTCATACAGTCTCAGACTGCAATGGAACTTACACGGCACCATCTTTCATCATTTCATCTACTCCTAATCAATCACCATGGAAAAAAAAAGTTAAATATGAAAATGAGGCAGGGAACAGTAAATGATAAACAATAAACAAGTAGAATAACTCTTGCTCCCACAAGGGTGGGAGCAAGAGTTACCCTACTTGTTTATCGTTCACCATGGACAAGTTTCAAAATTCTGTGGCGCTTCATGCCTTGCTCTCACGGTGACCTTAGTTTCAATTTCCTCTCCACATCCAAGCCCTTGGCGTGTTGATGTTGAGGTCACCAACATCATGTGAGCCTATGGGAACTGGCGTTGAACCAATATGGTGGTGCCCTACGGGCGGAGGATGCTCATCCACACTGGCTCAGCCACTATGGAATTATCACTGTCAACTTGGAGGGGGGGGGGGGGGGGGGGGGGGGGGGGTGTTAACTGGTGTCCTGCATGCATTTGATCAGAACAGGCACCACTGAAGCCCCACCCAAAGTGACTGGGCAGCAACACAGGTGTCTCCTCTGGGTGGGTTGCTTCATGATGAGTTGGCAGAGACTGCTCCCTGTGGATTGCTGGTGCCAGAGCGATGGCGGTTGTAAGCCAGGGTGTGGCTGTGGATGGGCAGCTAGAAGGAGCAGCATGAAGGGTGGTGTCACAATGCAGCACGGAAGACGAGAGAGCAACAAGATTTAAAAAAAAAAAAAAAAAAGATTTACTACCCCACACCACCACCTTCCCGACCCCCCTGAAATGATCAGGTTGTAAGTTTCAATTAGAGCAATTAACACCACACAGACACGGCACAGACACACACCCATACAGATACATATACACACATGCACATACACACACACACGCACACAACACACACACACAAAAACAAACAAACAAACAAACGCACACACAAAACACACACACAAACACTTTACACACACAAAAAAAAAACAAACGCACACACACACAAACACATACACACACACGCACAAGCACACACCACACACACACACACACACACACCACACACACATATGCACACACATTTGCACACACACACACACACCACACACACACATACACACAACACATACACACACAACATACACACACACACAAACACGCACACACACACACACACACACACACACACACACACACACACACACACACAATCTGCCCTACCTTCAGGACACGATCTTTTCCCACAGGGTCAAAAGCAGGCGTCGGGCGATGTCCATATGGATGTGCACAATGCTGTGTCGCGCATGTCATGGAATGACGCTTGAGGGGTTTTACTGTACACAGAACACCACAGATTGGAAAATGTGTACAAAATGTGTCACATGTCATGGAATGACACTTGAGGGGTTTTTACTGTACGCAGAACACACCACAGGTTAGAAATGTGTACAAAATGTGTCGCATGTCGCGGAATGACGCTTGAGGGGTTTTACTGCACACAGCATCAAAGGATAAAAAAATGTGTACAAAATGTGTCGCATGTCATGGAATGACGCTTGAGGGGTTTTACTGCACACATAACACCACAGGGATAAAAACAATGCGTACAAAATGTGTCACGTATCATGAAATTAGCTCAAGTTTACTGTATGCAGAAACCACAGGTTAGAAAATGTGTACAAAACTGTGTCGCGTGTCATGGAATGTTCTCTAGTAGTTTTACTGTACACATAACACACACAGGTTGTAAAATGTGTACAAAATGTGCCGAGTGTCATGAAATGAAGCTCGAGGAATTTTACTGTACACAGAACACCACAGGTTAGAAAATGTGTACAAAATGTGTCACGTGTCATGGAAGAGAGCTTGAGGCGTTTTACTATACACAGAACACCACAGGTTCGAAAATGTGTACAAAAATGTGTTGCGAGTCATGGAATGATGCTTGAGAGTTTTACTGTACACAGAACACCACAGGTTGGAAAATGTGTACAAAATGTGTCGCATGTCATGGAATGACGCTTGAGGCGTTTTACTGTACACAGAACACCACAGGTTGGAAAATGTGTACAAAATGCGTCGCATGTCATGGAATGACGCTTGAGGGGTTTTACTGTACACAGAACACCACAGGTTGGAAAATGTGTACAAAATGTGTTGCGAGTCATGGAATGACGCTTGAGGGGTTTTACTGTACACAGAACACCACAGGTTAGAAAATGTGTACAAAATGTGTCGCATGTCATGGAATGACGCTTGAGGCATTTTACTGTACACAATAACACCACAGGTTCGAAAATGTGTACAAAAATGTGTAGCATGTCATGGAATGACGCTTGAGGGGTTTTTACTGTACACAGAAACACCACAGGTTAGAAAATGTGTACAAAATGTGTCGCATGTCATGGAATGATGCGCTTCAGGGGTTTTACTGCACACATAACACCACAGGTTAGAAAAATGTGTACAAAATGTGTCGCGAGTCATGGAATGATGCTTGAGGGGTT
>JADBJO010012028.1:30000-32500 GCA_016801955.1 Conus betulinus
TTCTCAGAAAATGGAGGAGGAGGAGGGCAGAAGATGGTAGAAGCACACAAATGTCTATAATTCAAATCAAGTCACAGGTGGAGAACGAGGCAGAAGAGGAGGAGGAGGAGGAGGAGAATAAGGACAATGAGGATGAATCCAGAAGGAGAAGGACACTGCTGCTGCCATGGATGGTAGTGGTGGTGGTGGTGGTGGCGGCGGTGGCAGTAGTGTATGCGTGGGTGTGGTGTGAATGTATTCACGTACCTACAGTGTATGGACTGTCTTACAAACAGGGTAAAAGGCAGAAGGCGGAGGCGGGGCACTGATGAGGGGAAGGGTGGGGGTCTCCTTGCACAGGTTGTGTGCCATGGGTCATTAAGTTACAGTTTCCACGTGTAAGTATCACACACAAGAAGCCTACAACTGATCCTAATTACTCCAGCTATCCCATGCAAAAGGTTGACATGGGGCGGTAAGTGATGCCCAACCGGATGCTTTACACACAAAAACACACACACACACACAAAAACACACACACACATTTTAAGAACACACACACACACACATTTCAAAAACACACTCACACACACACACATTTCAAGAACACACACACACTGACTGACTGACTGAAACCAATTTATTGTCAGATTAACTCAAATTGTACTGACATTTAAGAAAACATTATGAACAGAATACCAACGTTTTTCATTCAAAGCAAAGAAGCATAATTAACACACCAAAATACGCGCGCACACATACACATACACACACAAGCGCACACACATGCGCACATGCGTACTCACGCACATACACATACACATACGGACGCGCGTGCCCGCGCGCACACACACAAAAGTATGCACTTACATAAATACACAAATACACGCATCTCAATACGAACACACCCATACCCTCACATACACTCAAACTTGCACACTCACACACAGACTTACACACGCCCACACACACACACACACACACACACACACACTCATACTCGAGCACTCGTACACACATGCATTCACTCTCATAACACACGCATGCACGCACACATATACGCGCGCATGCACATACACATCCACGCCCATTCAGGATACGCTTCAGTGCTCGCACCCCCATCCGTCGGTGCGCAACAGCAGGGGCCTAGAAATCCACCACGACATCGACATCGACAATCGGACATCGACATAAGTTTGGAGCAAGCTATAGACAAAAAGTATTTTCGGAAGAATGTGTTCCATCAAACGGATGATGTAAGTGTGCTGCTGTGTGAATCAGACGACGACCTTCAAGAATATTCCTGCGATCCGTGTTCGGAAGACGATCGCTTTTTTTTCTGGTTTAACAACCAGGAAGAAAGACACATGTCATAAGAGGAATGTCTTAAATTGTCCTGCATTTGGAAAGGAAGACGCATCGGCAACACAAAGCATGCAGAGACCCAAGCATGTGCTCTATGGCGGCTGCACGCTATCCACGGACTGATCCAGTTTTACCTGGGGTGACCGTCGTCTACAGAACTGACAGTGAACACCAGTGACATTTTCTCGTTCATGATTTCATCACGTAAAGTGAAAAAACAGGATATTGCTGTGGTTTCCATGTTAATAAAATCGAAATTGAGTCGCGTTTTGTTATTGTACATCCCGCCGATTTGCTTAAGGGCGTTTACAGCCTAACAGCATTAAACTTCGTTCATTCGTTCGTTTGTCCAAACATCAAAGCAATAAGCCTATAGAGGAGATAATTTCTATATACACTAACACACACACACACCACACACACACACACACACACACACACACACTGAGAGCCCATATATACCGGAATTCAGAAACACCAATTCTGTGTGACTACATGTATATCCAATACATGGTAGTCAAGGGTCATTAAAGTATGGAACTGGCTGACATATTACTCGTAAGAGTCGAACAGCTTATGGGTGTATATGGATTGGGGAAGGGGAGAAGAGGGAGGAAGATGGGGGGGGGGGGGGGGGGATGAAAAGCCTTGCTCTACGTGCAAATTAGACGCCGAACCATACTGATATGGAATATGCCTTGAATAAGATTTTAACGTTTCAAAAATTCGCGAATTGGTTCTAAAAAAACAAACAAACGAACAAAACCTGTTAGGGGGGAGGGAGGCATCGAGGAGAGGGTGGGGCGGTGGAAGAATTAAAAATATCTTCCAAGTGGATGAGATTAGGAGAGGGTGGGGCGGTGGAAGAATTAAAAATATCTTCCTAGTGGATGAGATTCACACACACACACACACACACACACACACACACACACACACACACACACACACACAGAGATTCCAAGACTCTCCACCAATCATGTCACACACACAGCGACCTCTGACCCAAACTGACCTATGGCCCTGAAGTTCAAAGGCTGTGCCCTTTTTGCCACCGATGTCCCAGACGATGATGCCATTGTCGAAGCTGCCAGAGAAAAGGAGTTTGCGATCCACATCCCAGGCAAGGCTTCGTACGCTGCCTGCAACCCACCAC